>LOEQ01006698.1:84066-102838 GCA_001685075.1 Bramus lutescens | reverse complement strand
ACCACCACCTTTTGGCTAGAACAATAATTTTCTTTTCTTTTTATTTCATTTTTGGAGACCATTTCTCAAACTCAAAATCCTCCTGCCTCTCCCTGGAATGAGACTGGTTTTAGGCAAATGAAAACACATCACATGTTAGGCTTTGCACTTCACTTTTTTTTTCAATCCTTACAAAAATTTGGGTAGGCAAAGAACCTGTATCTCTGTTTCCACAACCTAGAACATCTTCCCTAGCACAGCAGCCTCTGTATACAGTAGTACTCAGCTGATGCTTTTCTACTCTTGTAACGATCTTCCTGGGGAGCACGGGAAAGCTGTTGCCGACTGCAGACTGTGAAAATGTAAGGAAACAGCCCGTGCTGTGCGTGGCTGCTCTGGAGACTGGGGTCCTGTGTTAGGTTAAGGACTAAGCTGGAACCGAAGCCCCAGCACCCTGTTTCCCCTCCAGGTTGTGGACTCTGTCAGGGCTGTTGGGTTGGGAAATGCTGCTGAGCAGGCAGAACCTTAACTTGGCAGAACAGGCGACTGGACAGGGAAAGACAAGTGCGTCAGGGGAGCAATCACGTCACTCCTGAGGAGGGAGGCTGCTGAGAGATGGATAGTCACTCCTGAGGCGCCTCTGGAAGAAAGGTGAACGCTGAAGGATCACAGACGGAGTAGAGAGAGGCACAGGAAGGCCTTGGGGCCACATGGGCCAGTAACCTCCTCCTCCTCCTCCTGGAGGTTTGTCAGGCACACCCGCATCTGCAGTCAACAGGACCTTTACAAGACTGGGACAGAGGTGACCCAGAGTGTAAGCCCCCAACCCTAGGCAGAGAGGGCTCTCCATCTGCTGCCCAAGCTCATTCTCCTGCCCATTGACACGTATGTAATGATACCTATCGTGTGGAGTAGGACACTGTCCCTCACTAGGGACAGTGAGGCCTTGCCTCAAAGACACAAAAGTAAACAACTACAAGACCCAGCCTTGGGCATTCAGGTGTTGCATCAGAAAGCCGGCTAAGACAACAGTGTGATGTCATTTATTGTGCAATAATTGATGACAATCTAAGTTACTGTCATAGAAAGCTTCATGAGGGAAAGTCTCTGCTTCTTTGTGTTTGCCACTGCGTCTCCATCACCAACACAGCGCAGCGAAAACGGATGCTGTGTAGGCTGGAACAGAGTCGTCCCTGGTGCCACCCACCAGCCATGATTTGACTCTTTATACACTGTAGGCTGTTTGTGGCAAACATGTGGTAGCAATTTGGGGTCTGGCAGAGAGATGGCTTCCACACGTGGACAGAATCTGTGGGCAGTGTCCTTCCAGCACAGGACTGGCTCTCTGAGACGGGTCTATACTAATCACTTGCTCTGTAGCATAAAGCTCAGCCCAAGGCTTTGCTCTCTCATGCATCGTAGACCCGACTCTAGCATCGCTGATGCTTTCACTGAAGGAGTTGGAGGCACTATCCCATAGGTAGGTCTTGAGGACCCAGAGATGGAGGGATGCCTTCCATTTCAGGCCTGGGGATTCCTATCCCCAAATGCCAGTCAGTTCTCAATAGCATCTCAGTGGGACCAGCTTCACCCATCTCCAGATAGAATCCAGACTTGCCTCCTCTGGTCCAGTCTGAGCAGGGAAGGATGCTGTAAGCCAGAGCTTTGGGGAAGCCAAAAGGGTGGAAGGGAGAAAAATCACTTAGTTAAATCATCGTTTGCACTTTCAAACTGTGAGGTATAATAGGAAAGTAAGCAAAATATCCCTCTCTGCACCTCAAAGATAGAGCATGCCTGTCCTAAGTAGATTACCACTGCAAGTATGCAAAAACAACCAAGCCCTAATTTATTTATTTTATGGTCCAGGTTGTGTCTATTCCAGAAAACGGTCCATGTGCACTTCAACATTATAGATTTTCTGCTGTTGTTCCTGTCCTGTCTTTTCGAAAATTACTCCTGTTCTGCCCAGTTGTTTTGTCAGTTATCAAAAGCTGAAATCTCTAACAAAAATGTGGAATCATCAATTTCTCCTTTCAGTTCTGTTGGTTACTTTGTATATTTTGGGGCAGTTCTGGGTTTCAGCACTGTAGAGTCATCCTGCTGTATTAACTTCTTATCATTATGAAATATTCCTCCTTGTCTTAGTATATTTTTTTTTGCCTGGAGTCTGTCTGTAGGCCCTAGGTCACTTACAGCTGCTGTTTACATAGTAATCCTTTTGCCATCATTTTATTCTCTCTCTCTCTCTCTCTCTCTCTCTCTCTGTCGCTAAGATTAAAGTGAGACTCACAGATGCTTGGCAAGTACTATACTGCTGAGTCACCCCAGCTCATGAGGATCCCCGTGTACCTAGCATATCACTGGATCCTATTTTGAACCCTGTTTAACCATCTTTGCCTTGTCGTAGATCTCTTTGAATTTATTTTAGCTTGTTGAAGTTTGTTTGGTTTTGTTCATTTTTGGGGGGTTCTGTAAATTGATGATTGCTGTCAAAGTTGGGTAATTTTCATCTATTAAATCATTAAATATTTTCTTCCATATTCTCTTTACTCCTGGTAAGTTCAATCACATAGGTATGGCATGTTTGGTGCCTCACCAGCATCTGAGGCTTTATTTAATCTTTTTCTTCATTGTTCTTAAATTGGATAATTTCTAATGGTCTAAATTTGGCTCCACTGACTTTTCTGTGCCCTCCTCTGGTAAACTTTTGTGCTTTTATACACTGAAACCCAGAATGCCCACTTGGATTTATTTCTTTTTAAGTTTCTACTTCTTTATCAAGATCTTCTATTCGTTGAGTCCTTGTATGCAACAGACCTGGCTATTCTGGAACTCATTTTGTTGGCCTCAAGCTCAGAGATCCCCCTGCCTCCGCCTACCAGTTCTGGTTTAAAGGTGTGCACCACTATGCGGAGCCATCTGCTGATTTCTTAATTCCAGAGCATGGCTCTCTACTTGTTGGAACACACTTGGAAATCTTCATCTGCTGACTCTGCTTTCTGGCCATTCTCAGATTCAATGCTATTGTTGTTATATCTCCATATGTCATTATTTTTGTTGAAATTTTGACATTTTACATGCTGTAGCAACTCAGGGCCCTGTGCCCCATCCCTTGCTGTCAATATTAATTTGCTTAAATGCAACAAGCAAAACTGTGCCATGTGTTTGCTCGGTGTATGCTTTTAGTTCCTTTGTTTGATTTTTAGCCTGGCTTTTAAAGGCCCTGCTTATATCTGCATAGCTCTGGTGTCAGCCAGCGATCCAGCAAGCACACCTGAATCCTTTAAGGAAGGCTGGTCCTTGGTAATGAATTCCTGTGTGGGAGAAGGAGTAGGTTTGAAGTTCAGTCTGTTTTCATAGCTGACTTTTCCACCAGGCTCTCTTGACTACCTCCAGCCCTGTGGTTAGGCACAGTTTTCTGACCAAGTGTGAAGAGCTCATCTCTGTAAGGGTTTTTAGGATGCTCTTGTCTCTAGAATGTCCCCCAGTGACTTCCATCTGGTCAGCAGCTTGCTCTGCCTGTGACCATGAACTAGCTGTGGATTTTCCTCTTTGGTTCCTCCTGAGTTAGCTGACTGCTGCTGACGGTGCTGCTGACTGTGTGGCTCCCCTTCCATCCCTACTCCAGCCTGCCCACTCAGGGCCCACGAAGTGTTCAGTCTGCAGTGTGCCCTGAAGAGAGTAGGCCAAACCTGCCCCAGGCACTGGGTGGGGAAATTTCCATTTTCCAAACTGACCAGACCAAAATAAGATATGTATTCTACATCTCCACATTGTCAAACCATGACACCTGACCTTTCAAGAAATCAATGGTTTTTATTAACAGCCAAATTTGCACACAGGCCAGTTTAGGCCTCCAGGCTGACAGTCCCCCTTGTCTTAACTCTCTTAAAGGGGTCTGGTTTTTGAGTGTACAAAGCTGTCTCTTCCTGTTTGTCTTGTTTCTGTGTTCTTCAGCCTTTTCCTGTCTATACATACTGACACTCACATTGCATTTGAACACCTGAAACTCCTCTGGACCTGAAGTCTAGCTGGTTCATGAAACAAACTTTTTAATTAATTTTCTTTAAAGTTCTTCATTCCTTTGACCCCAGAATCTCTTTAAAAGCAAAGAAAGCTGAGAGCATGGCTCAGTGATGGAGCACTCGCCCAGCACATGGCTGAGGGCGATGGAGCACTCACCCAGCACACGGCTGAGAGCACGGCTCAGGGATGGAGTCTTGCCCAGCATGTGCGAGACTCTAGGATAGAGTCCCCAATATCACTGAAAGGGCTTAGGGAAAGCCAAATGAACCAACAAACCTACGAAAGTCAATAAGCAGTTCTGTTACAGCCATTTCCTTGCCGGGTTCAAATAAATTTATTTTCTTTCTAATAAGTAAGTAAATAAAAAACAAAAACCTCGAGGAATCTTAAGGGATCTTGTAGTAGAAGACTCCTAACTGACTCTTGCAAGCCATAAATGAAGGTAATGCAGAGAGACAGGGAGAAGACGTCAATATTATTTTCAGTATTTCAAAGACTACACATGGGAAGTGTATACTTACCAAAGATAAGGCTGCCAAGCAAAGCCTAATGCCCAAGTTCTAAGTTTGGGTTGGAATAACTTCAACACAATATGAGAATTCTGATTGTCTTCTGGTGATTAGAAGCTTTTGTTGGTAATTATAAATAGCCTTGGTTAACAAAAAGGGAAAGGCAAGCCAATTATTCCCTATTAAGCATTTCATTTTAAACATGGGTGTGGGTCCTGGGGAACAAAGGAACAATCAAAGGAATCCCTGGAGATAAAATAGATGGAAACTTCTGATTGGGTGCCGACTTCCCTGGCACCACGGAGGGAACGTGACGCCCGTCAGGTTGGCCAGACAAACCTAGACAAACCCACACGTGTAGGCAGCTCAGCTACCGTGCCCAGCACAGCCATTGTCAAGTAAGTCCTGCGACTTTTTTTTTTTAAACAGCACAAAGTATAGCCCTGTGGCATCTAGCAGAGCTTTCTGCATTGGCACTAACGTGGCTAGTGACGTGTGTCTATTGAGTAGTTGAAAAACGGCTAACAAAAGGGAGGGGCCGATTTTTCTTTCCCCTTAAGAAAGGTTCTTACCTACCGCAGGCTGACCTATAACTCACTCTGCAGCTGAGAATGACCTTGAACTCCAAAAGTGAAATCACACCTAATTACTTTCTTTTTTTTTCCCCCAAAGGACAAGTTCTTGCTAGAGTGCTTAGCTTCAAACTTCTGGGCTCAAGTAATCCTAGTTAGGCCTCAGCCTAAATAGATTTGTTTGGTGAGGTTAGGGGTGGGTCAGCCATGAAAGGTCAGACAGAGACATGCATAATCAGAAGAGTGGAGACAGGACTCCTGATCTTGCCCCATGCTCCTGGGCCTCCTGGTTGAGAAATGGATGTATCAGTCACTCAAGCATGAAGTCAGAGTACAGAGTGTTCCCCCAGCCTGCCAGGTTCACGGACCAGGCTCACCATGTTCTCCTGAAGGTCAGCTAGGAAGAAAACATGCCTGTCCAAATTCAAGGGAGATAGCTTCAAAAAATAAATAAATAAAATGCTGGGGGCCTTTTCTCCCCTTGGGTGCTGCCTGTCACAGAGTTGTTCTGGCTTTGAGCCAAGCCACCAGGGTTGGTTTAGTATCCGTTCTCATCCTAGAAGCCAACCTCTCCCCAGCTGTCTGTTGGACAGGAGCTCCTGCCCTTAAGCAGAGATTCCGCACGAGGGGGTGTTGAGGTGGCTCCTGGCAAGAGCATAGCTCTTTACTGTGACATAGTGGATACAGAGAGGAGAGTGTGCTAGTAAATATGGTGGCGTTAAAAGTGGAGTTCCTGTCCAAACTCAGGGGAGATAGCTTCAAAAAATAAATAAATAAAACGCTTGGGAATAAGCCTAACTAAAGAGATGAAAGACCCCCTACCATCAAAACTCTAAAACATAGAAGAAATTGAACTAGACGAGGAGATGGAAGTATATCCCATGCTCACAGTATTGTGAAAACCACCATACTGCCAGAAAGCCATCTGTCAATCCAGTGCAATTCCCACCAAAATTTGGGGGATTTTGGCAGAAGGAGTTTTCTGTGGTCTTGGGAATTAGAAATTCAGGAGACATGGGTTCAGCTCATTCCCAGTTAATGTCCGGAGGAAGGCAGGAAAAGTGGAGTAGACACATGGGAAGGACAATAGCTGGGTACCAAAGGGAAGATAAGCGTTTTCTCCTATCCCACAGGCTTTCTTCAGCCTGCTGATGATTTGCTGGTCTGTGCAGAAGCCTGCCCTGTGATCCCGTTCGTCAGTTCTTGGGATTTTTCTTTCCAGCACTCTGTTGTTCTTTTCAGAAAGCCTTTGCACATGTGTATATTTGAAGCATTTTGCCTACATCTGCTTCTGACGGTCCAAGAGCTGAAGATCTTCGTGGAGGTCTTTGCTCCATTTTGAATAGATTTTTGTGTAGGGTGAGAGATGGGGATCTAGCTGCATTCTTCTGCACGTGGATGTCCAGTTTGAGGAAGAGGCTTTCCCAGAGAATGCTCTGACACCTTTGCTGAAGTAGCTGCAGCTTGGTGGGTTTGTTTCAGGCGCCTCGGTTCTCTTTGTGGTTGTGTCTGTATTGACTGACAGTCACCCCGCTGGTTGTTTACTCAGTTCTGTAGTAAAGTTGAAGATCAGGCATCATGCTGGCTCCAGTATTGTTCCTTCTGCTTGGGATTGCTTTGGCTAGTTGAGGTCTTTTATGCTTTTGTGTATTAATTTTAGTTTTTTAGCTCCATGAAGAATTCCACTGGAATTTTGGTGGGAATTGTATTGAATCAGCGGGTCGCTTTCAGCAGTACTGTGAGCATGGGATGTGCCTCCATCTCCTCGTGTCTTGTTCAATTTCCTCCTTCTGCCTTTTAGAGTTTTCATGGCAGAGGTCTTTCAACTCCTTAGTCAGGCTTATTCCCAAGCATTTTATTATTTTTTGAAATCATTTCCCCCGATTTAGTTCTTTATAAATTCATTATTAATATCTAGAAAAGCATCTAATTTTGTATGTTGCTTTTGTATCCTGGTACTTTGCAGGTGATACTTATAAAGAAAACCATCAACAGAGTGAAGAGGTGCCAGCAGAATCAGAGAAAGTCTTGCCAACCATGCATCTGATGGTATCACCATTAGCATCTATAAAGAGCTCCAAGAGCTAAATACTGGAAAGTTGAACCATCCAATCGATATGTGAGCTAATTGATTGAATAAAGAATTCTCAAAGAAATACAAATTGTCAGTACATATTTTAAAAGGTATTCAACATGTTCGAATATTATGCAAATCCAAATTAAAAGCGTTTTTGAGATTCCATCTCATCCCAGGCAGAGTGGTTACCATCTACAAACGCCCGTGTGGATTTGGGGAAAGGGGGTGACTTGTACGCTGCTGTGCACACATCAGACAATATGGAAATTAAACCAATAGAACTGCCCAGTGGTCCAGCTATACCACTCCTGGGGATGAACCCTAAAGATTCTAGGTCAGCACACTACAGAAATACGTGCACATCCATGCTTACTGCTATACTGTGCATACCAGCCAAGACATGGAAGCAGCCTTGATGTCCCTCAACAGATGAATGGATAAATAAAATGTAGTGTATATGAACAATGGAATTTTAGTCAGCTGTAATAAAAAAGGAAATGATGACCTTCACAATAAAATTGATGGAACTGGAGTCAGTTGTTAACTGAAATAAGCTAGACTCAGAAAGACAAATATGCATGCTTTCTTTTATATACAGAATGTAGATTTGTGTGTGTGTGTCTGTGTGTGCGCGTGCACGTGTGTAGACAGGGGCCATAAAAATAGAAAGGAGCTTATGAGAAAGGAAGAAATGGTCCGAAGGGAAGAGGAGAAGAGATGGCAGTGGAATATACACATCACAGAAACAAAAGAGGAAGGAGAGAGCAGTGGTGAGAGAGAGCCGAGTATGAGCGAAAACATCACAACAAAGCCTGTTTCTTTGCAATAACAAAAATTTCATTTAAATGAAAAGGGCGCTGGGGAGATGGCTTAGCTTGCCCCCTTGATACCTCCCCTCCTCCAAGGCTCATTCAGAAATGTTAGGTGTGATGGCCAGTTCTTGTAATTCCAGTTTGGAGAAGACAGAAACAGGAGGATCTCTGGGGCTCATTGGTTAGCTAGACTATCCTAATTGGTAAGCTCCCGGCCAATAAGAGGTCACACCTGTCACTAAGGTGGTGAGCATCATTCTCAGGATGATACCCAAAGCTGTTCTCTGACCCTCACCTGCATGTGCATGTGTGCATCTACTTGCCCCCCCCCACACATGCCACAATGTGTGTTTAAGAAAATAAAAAGGGAAATACAAAGGGGAAATATAAATATGAATAAAAATATTAATAAAGCCTGATTGAATGGCTTCTCACACCTCTGGGCACTGGGTATCTCCCTAGGGTTTCTCAAGAGGTTGAGGGTGAAAATGACCAAACTTCACACTCCAGGGTAGCTGTTTCCTGGTGATGGAATTGAACCCAGGGCCTCGTGCATGCTGGGCAAGTGCTCTGCCATTTAGCCACACCTGCAGCCTCTGAAACTGTTTTCATTGTAATTTTTAAAAATTTTCACAGATATGAGACATGCCCATTAGCTCTGCAGAGACCCAGAAATTGGATTTATCAAAGACTTTATAGCCACTTTTATCAAATGCTTCCACAATTAAAGAAAGCCATAATGGCACTGACTCCAAATATAAGGAGTCTCAATAAAAATCAGAAACTATTAAGAACCAAATAGGACATTCCCCTCTAGTTTCAGGAGGTAAACACGTGACCAACAGCAACAGAGAACTACCCCCACCAAAGGGCTCTCCCCCAGGGTTCGACTGCTGCATTCTGCTAGTCCAGAGCATGCCCTTGAGAACCGAGGGCAGTGAACCTGTAAACACATGTTCTGGCATTCACCTCAGAGCCTGCTGTGTTAGAGTCAAGTTCTGGATTGTCCAGGAGTAAACAAATAATCTTGTCTCCAGCAGGCCTTGGTTGAGGTTGAACCCAGTGAATCGCTCTAGGACAATCATCCAAGTTTTCAAGTCCAGGTCCAAGGAGACCAACAGGCTAGTGGAAGAGACAGATAATAGTGAAAGGCAGAGAGAGGAAATATAAAAATATATGGACACAGTGGGAATAGAAAGGGATAAAGAAACTCAGTGACCTCAACTCCATCCTTAGGACACTGTCATGACATGAACTTTAGGTTTAGAAGATGAATTAGGCCAGAGGGTGTTAGGGAATATGTGACCCCTGGGGAAAAGACCATGGACTCAATCCAACCATAATTAAAAGATTTATTGACTAGCCGCAGGCAGGCTGACAGCCCTAGAGCCCGATCTCAGGCGTGTCCTCAAGGAGGAGGGTGGGGAAGCGAGTTTCAAGCAGCAAACTACATGAAGATCTTCAGTATCTGTGCAAGCAAGAACTGCTCAGGTCTGCCAAGTTAAAAGGTTAATGAAGGCAGCTCAAAACAACTGTTGGGAACCTGTGTAAGCAAGTTAACAGAAGCCAAAAAGCAGTTAGTCAGATCATAAGAAGCAGATAGTCATGGGTGTATACTTCTGGTGGGGGTAACTGGAGTCAGACAAATGGCTGGTGGGTACCAAGATGGATGCATGGCATAATGAAGGTTTCTTTCTTTCTTTTTCTTTCTTTCTTTTTTTTCTTTCTTTCTTTCCTTCCTTCCTTCCTTTCTTCTTTCTTCTTTCTCTCTTTCCTGTCTTTCCTTTCTTTCTTTCCTTCCTTCCTTCCTCCCTTCCTTCTCCCTCCTTCCCCTCCCCTCCCCTCCCCTCCTCTCCCTCCCCTCCTCTTCTTCTGGCTTTTTGACACAGGGTTTTCTCATGTAGCCTTGAATGTTCTAGAACTTACTCTGTAGACCAGGCTGGCCTCAATCTCACAGAGATCCACCTGCCTCTACCTTCTGAGTGATGGGATCAAGGGTGTGCGCTGCCAACACCCTGAAAAATGGAGTTTCTTTAGCCATCAGAAGGGCAAGAGATACACAAACTGGCTGGTCACTATCTTAGTTCTGGGTAAGATGGCCTCAGGTCCTTACTCCTGGGGGACAATCAATTCCTGGAGATGACTACTTTAGCTCGGGGATGATGTTAACATAGGGCCATCTATCTGGGAGAGGCTCTGCTGTCCCCGGACTCCAACTGGACTGCAGGGTCTGAACACAGAGCAAAGACCTTCATATGTCCTTGGGGACTGGGGTGGGAGATTGCGAAAGCAGACAGCAGAAAGGCTGCTCTTCAGCCTCAAATCAGGATGAAGTGGGTTAAGCAGCAACTTGTTTTGGACAGACCTCTTGCATGACTAATGAGTATGTACAGAGTTAAGCTGGTGACTGACTCAAAATAAAGGGGACAGACACAACAAAAAGGCGCAGATGTTGGACTTCACACTGTTTAGTTCATTCCAGGTCTGTGAGGAGCCACAGAGCTCCAGGAAAATGGTATCTAATGCCCAGTAAAGGTCTCTAAGAGCCTTCTAGAAGTCTGTGGGATTTAAGGGCATACTAATGGTTTTGGTACATGGCCTAGAGTGTGTGGGGGGGTGTCAGTTTTTCTGGATGGGGTCAGTTTTTCTGGGCATGCTAAAATGTACAGACTGGGCCCTATATTGAAAAGTTTTCCTAAATGACTCATGACTGTTTTTCTTTCTACACTGCAAGACAGTTCCATAAATTACTGCCCTGGGCTGTTACCTCCCAAGAGGCCACCAGTCTGGTTCCTATAATAATCTGCCCCAGATGATAGCTGTGCCATCATAAACAGTAATTATCAGTTCAGGATGAGGGGGTTGGGGATGAGGAAGGTGGTTTGTCCTCCTGTTACTGGAATCAGGACTCAAGGGGACAGTTGAAAGACAGTGACTCAGCCCTATAGCTATGACCTCAAGGAGTATGAAATATAGGTGGACAGACACACCTAGTGGGATTATCAAGCAGGCATCTGTGCAAAGCGAAGTAGACGAAGTAGATGCACTTAAAAGAAGGCCACCGTTCTATGCTTTCGCCCTGCTTCCAGTTGTCCTGGAGACTAAAGACGCCATGATTTTTTAAAAAGGCATGCCTGTTACAAATTTATTTATTTATTTTTGACTTTTTGAGTCAAGGTTTCTTTGTGTAACAGTCTTGGCTGTCCTGGAACTCGCTTTGTAGACCAAGCTGGTCTAGAACTCACAGAGATCTGCCTGCCTTTCCCTCTCAAAGTGCTGGGATTAAAGGTGTGCACCACCACTGCTTGGCTATGTTACACATTTCTTATTAAAAGGGACGTGAGTCTAGGACATGATTACAGGCTGTTGGCCTGGACAATAACAAGTCCTCCTCTGTGTGTGCGGTGTATGTGGTTTTGTAGTGGGTTAGTGAACTACAGTTATGCTTAGCTCATGAATGTATTCGTATTCCTAAGAATACTCTTAGTGCTAAAACTATCTTGGGTAAAACCGGTCTCTGGACCAGCCCTAAATTCCTATGTCCCTGAGCTACAGGCTAGGTGCCTGGCCACTTGACTCTCATCTCTCCAGAGTGCCTTTCAGTACATGTCACAGTTGCCTTGTTTGCCCTCAAAAACTCAAACCAACTGGAGGTCGAGGCTGCTTCCTGCTAATCTGCTCGGGACAGTCTCTCCAGTGGCCAATAAAGACTCCATTAATAAAAACTCCATTCAACTTATTCGGGCTTCTCGAGAGTTTTGTTTTGGTTATGGTTTTTCAAGACAGGGTTTCTCTGTAGTGTTTGAAGGCTGTCCTGGAACTAGCTCTTATAGACCAGGCTGGCCTCAAACTCAGAGATCCGCCTGCTTCTGCCTCCCGAGTGCTAGAATTAAAGGCGCGAGCCACCACTGCCCGGCTGAGAGTTTTCTTTTCAGGTATTCTGTAACAGCGTATGTACTCTGCATGCACAGGAGTGTGCAGAGGCCCAAGAACGTTGGCTACTCCCTCGATTGCTCTCTCCCTATTGCCTGAGACACTGTCTTTCACTGAACCCGAAGCTCTTTGTTTTGGTTAGGCAGTATCTCTGTCCCCCAGTGCTGGGGGTTCCAGGCCTATGTTGACATGCATGACTTTTTACATGGGTGCTTGGGATCTGAACTCAGATCTTCATGTTTGCAAAACAAGCACTCTTAGCCACTGACCCTAGCCTAGTCATCTACCTTCTCTTTACTACTTTTATTTGCTTAGCAGGGGAGTGAATGGAGGCAGATAAAGCGTAAACTAGTAAAAGAAAAACACAGGACATACATAGTACACAGGACATACATACAACTACATGGGACACACATACAACTACACAGGATATACGTACTACATAGGACATATATACAACTACATGAGAAACCATGTGAATCACAGGACACATACAACTACATGCTAAACCATGTGTGTCAAACCAGACATCTATCACAAACCGTTAAAAAAGATGCTCTTTTGTGGAGGCCAAATAATTGAGGAAAGTTGTATGGAAAGGTTTTCATCGTTCTTTCAGAGGGAGCCCAGAACTTGAAAGGCAGAGGGCGAAACCCTTTTCTAGTGCCTTGCAGAGGGGCTGCAAGCTTATTGAATGCCAAGAGGGCCCCAGCCTGACACTGATACCTGCACAGAAAACACAGAGGCCCAGGGCTGTTGGGTGTGGCCTGAGGCATGGAGGGATTTTATTGTTAGAGCACTGAGCACAATTTATCACCATAGCCTGTTACTGCTGCTAAGGAATTGATGTATAATTTGCTAATTTAGGGACACTAAAAATGCTAATATTAGAGTCACTCATTTAAATATAGAGGTCTCAGAGCTTGGGACTTGAGAAGAGACACTCACTGTAATCTGCCAAGGCTTGCAGACAACAAACTTCCCAGACACAACACCACAAGTAAGATGAACCCCTCAGAGCTAGGGAGCTTGACTGACTCCAGAAAGCACAAATAAAATTGGAGTCTGAAAAGAAATTACAATATTTCAGAAAAGAAGCCCAGGGTCAGGGCAGCTCCAGGGCTCTTTCCAGCGTCCTCTCTGGTTCTTACAGCTTGTCCTAGGAGACTGCTCCCTTCCTGGTCCCCATATAGCTGTCACAGCTTCTCACTAAAAATGTCTAGAGGTAGAAAGGGAACGTTACTGTGCTAATCTTAAACTGGGAACAAATCCTTCTAGACACTAAGCCCCACCCCAGAAGACTTTATCTCAAGTTATACTGGTTGGTATGCTACATGTCCACGCTTAAATCGATAACTTTGCCAAGGACAAAACCGTTGCTTTCATTCTGACCAACCAATATCCATCCTCTTTTGCTACAAAAGCCCCAGCCTTCATGGGAAGGCATGGCCACCCTGGGCAGAATGAGCTAATTAGTCTTCAGAGAGCAAAGAGGAAACACAGAGTGACTGTGGAGGTCACAACAGTGTGTACCGCACAACCGGCAAACTCTAAATTGCTTCCACTCATCAAAACTATTTATTTTGTCCATATACAAACATGGCATAGTATTCGGCCCAGGATTTCAATACAAGTAAACAAACGATGCTTCTGACTGGTCACATTCGATATCTACTTTGTGTTGGGTATGTACCCTTATCAGTTGTAAGGGCCTGAAAGTGCCGAAAACCTGAGAGCAATGACCCAGTAACTCAAACTGCTAGGGGCATTGTGTTCCAGTTGCTACCTAAGAGTGTTAAGGGTCCATCCACTCCATGTTCTCTTACCCAGTTGACTTTGAGAAAGGAAGGTGAGCAGAGTTTTCCAAGGAAAGATCTATTCTACAAGAAGCACAGGACCTATGCTGGTGGTTGTTGAGAAAATGCTCTCACCAGATGGGCTCGTGGGGCATTGTGATAGTTAGAATGTAATTGGTCCCCATAAGCTCACAGGGAGTGGCACTATTTGGTGTGGCTTTGCTGGAGTGGGTATGGCCTTGTTGAAGGAAGTGTGTTATTGTGGGGGCAGCTTTGAGATCTTCTATGCTCAAGGCACCACCCAGTGTGTCAGCTGACTTCCTGTTGCTTTCTGACCAAGATGTAGCTTTCACCACGTGTGCCTGTGAGCCACCATGCTCCCCACCATGCTAATGGGCTGAACCTCTGATTAAATCTTTTCCTCCTAAGAGTCGCCATGGTCATGGTGCCTCTTTTACAGCAACAGAAACCCTAAGAAGACAGGCATTTTCTTAATTGATGATTTATGTGGGCAGGCCCAGCTACCTGTGGATGGTGCCACCCCTAAGCAGGTGGTCCTGGATGCTGTAAGAAACCTGCACTTCTCCATGGCCTCTCTACATCAGCTCCTGCCTTGCTGAGTGTGACCCAGAATATGTAAGCCAAACTATCTCTTTCTTAGGTTAAGTGTTTTATCACAGGAATACAAACTCTAAGACAGAGCCAATGTACAATCAAAGCCTATAGGGAAACAGCCAAGTTGGATGTATACTGTCGATTTTACGAGCAGCTTTGTATATAAGTCACTTAAAACATTCCTCACTCCATGACGCCTTTGACTGCTGCAGTGACCTCAGAAGGCAGGCTAGATGGACAGGCAAGCCCAACAGAAAAGCCGTTCAAGGGAGAATCTTGCTGCCCAACTCCACTCACAAAAATGCTGTGTTTTTTTTTTATAAAATATCTAGATATTTTTCTCCTAAGAGAAAACTGTAACCTCTCTTCTATATGCAAGTCCCATGTTCCTGTGGTTCTGTGACATAACTTCCCTGAACAAAAGAGTACATTGCAGCTGGGCAGAGGTGGTGCACATCTTTAATCCCAGCACTCAGAGGACGCGGGGCAGGGCAATCTGTGAGTTCGAGGCCAGCCTGGTCTACAAGGTCTGGGACAGTCAGGGCTGGTTTTATGTTGACTTGACACAAGTCAGAGTCACTTGGGTAGAGGGAACCTCCAGTTGAGGAAGTGCTTCCACCAGATTAGCCTGTGGGCAAGCTTGTAGTGCACTTTCTGTGACTGATGATTGATATGGGAGGACCCACCTACTGTGGGCAGTGCCACCCCTGGGCTGGTGGTCCTGGGTTCTAAAAGAAAGCAGGTTGAGCAAGCCAGGAGAAGCAAGTCAGTAAGCAGCGCTCCTCCATGGCCTCTGCATCAGTTCCTGCCTTGACTACAAGCTACAAACTGTATGATGAAATCATTATCTTCCTCCCTGAGCTGCTTTTGGTATTTATTTCATCAAAGAAATAGGAACCATAGGACAGACCTCCATAAGTGCACTATTATGCCTACGTACATGCATGTGTAAATTTGTGTTGTGTAATAAATACTTTTCAACCAAAAATCTTTTTTTTCTACTCCTAAAAGAATCCACACAGGAATGAAGTCAATTAAATTTTATTTCAACCAAGAATATAAAATACATGTAACTTATCGTAGCTGAAACTGTCACTTTGAGAAGGATGGCTGGATAACTCCAGAGCAGAAGCCCTCAGTTCGGAAGAGGCAGAACACCCTGCATCCCCAGAATGGGCTACAGAGGACAGCGGGCCTGGAGTATACACATCACAGCAGAGCAAAGAGAGCCATGGCAATACCTACGGTCATACAGAGGGGGTGCGTGCAGAAAATGACTGAAAAAGGTAGACAGGTACATTTCACAAATAGGAATTATCAGAAATACAAACTAGTTTAGAAAGGACATACTGTATAACATATATAAAAAGTACTTTCAGCTGTTATTAAAAAGGACACCTTAGTCCTGGCTTTGTATAATGCTTTTAGTGTCTACCCAGACAAAGCTTTAAAAAAAATTAAATAGTCTTAATTTACTCACTATAGGTGATAACAGTGCATTAGGTATTTCTCATATAACACATCCGTATCACTCCCTACCGGCAACAGCTTAGAGGAACAAGCATCTCCTTGGGTACAATGCACTTTTCAAAGTCCTCAAACACTGACCTTTGGGGTTATGATATTCATGACTATTCTTTCTTGATGATTATGGGGACCTACACTGCTACATTTTGTAGAAAATTATTACTTGTACTTGACTCCTTCAAGCCTCCATTAAACCCAATGGCTATCCACCGCCTTTCTCCATCTCCTGGGGAGCAGCACCGAGCTGAAGTCGCAGCTTCCCTGCTAGTTTTCCTTGGTGTTTAGCTGCAGCTATCCATTAACAAAAGCAAAGCAGGCTGCAAACCTTACTCTCCAATTCCTTTTCCCTCTAGCGACGAAAAGAGCATCATTTCAGAGGCACAGAGAACAACTGGCAAGTTGTTGCACCAGGCACAAGGCAGTGAATTTGAATGCATGTGGGTGGGTGCCGTCCGTTCCCGTCTTAAAGGTATTAGTTATGTTAGAATGAAGTAGTGCAGAGCGTCAGAATTCTAAGTCCTAAAGTCTCAAAAGCACAGATATAAAAATAGACACATCCTCAATTTCTGCATCTCACTGCATGGTTACTTCATCAAAAGGATTGCTTCAACCTCGTAATATCAGCCTAGCCCCGAGCTACCTTACTTTATTTAAGCTAGCCTGTCCCAAACTCCTGAATCCTTTTCCCCAAACACCCCTCCAAAAAGCTACCTCTAAAAGTGACTTTTAATATTAAAAAAAAAAAACCAGAAACCTTTCAACTCAATCCTTCAATATCTCCCTAGACTTCGAGGTTCCCAAAAGTCGGAGGATGCCTCCGGGTCCCTAGGGGACAAAATAGTATCCAATAAATGTTCAAAGAGGAATGCAATCGTTTGAGGCTCACCAAGGTCAATTCTACCCTTAAGAAGATTCACAAGTCCCACAAGAGGTCCCACCCCGTGGACTATGGCCTTAATGTATATGAAAGGCTTTGCTTCCTTTACAGAGAAAGGAAATGATGAACAAAAACTACTTCTAAGAGTACTGGGCACAGGTATGCGTCACTACCCCTGAGAAAGAAGAGAAAAGCAAAGGGCCAGAAGCAGTGCGGTGATGAGGAACCCCTGCTGTGTATATAATGGAGTTTTCTGGCTATGTCCTGGAAAACACTATACTGGAAGGTCCCTGGTGTGTGTGTCACTTTTACTAGGGCCGTCCTATGAATGTGTAAGTGCATATTGCCAGAGTTGTGTATTCAGCTTGCATACAACGAACTCTTAGTATTTTGTTCTATACACAGACTGGAGCTAATGTCTTTTATTAAACGTGAGCTCACTTGAGGGCAAGAACTTCTATTTTTATTGTGATTTCCTACAACCACTTGGTAGAATGGACTCTGTCCACAAGTGTCCTCAGTTGCTGCTGAAGGCTGCTGTGAACATTTCAAATATGCATAGATGCCTTTTGTGACAGTTAATCACCAGCTTTCTCCTCAAGAGGTCAGTCACATACCTGCTTCCTGATAACACTGTTTACTATAGAATTCAGAGGCATAGGTATCCAAGTGGGTTCAGAGTAAACAAAAGGACCTTCATATCACAAGACATTTCTAAGTCAACCACGTGGCACAGACATCACACATGAGCTTGTCACTGGATTGGCTGTAACAAGGAATGTGTCTTGCTCTCTGCTTTTCTACCCGGCAGAGCATTGAGCCTGTAAGGGAGCAGTGGCCCTGGCCACAGGCTCTAGGGCACCAGACAACTTTACATAGGTAGCTACATTATGCAGGAGGCTGAGTCTTATTTTCTAAAATATAAGGGGTAAGAATCATGGAGCCAGTCAGAAATTCCTCCCAGTGAAGCATGTCAATGACTTCGTTAGTCTTGGTATGCATGTCACTATTCAACCTTTATTACTATTTAGAAGCATTATTATGCTGAAATCAGTATGGTCCTGGCTGGCTACTGTATCACATCAATAGTGCAAAATGTATACTGGCTTCTAAAATCTTATTTTACTTGAATATGGACCCCAGAGTATCATAACCAGGTAGATAAGTTCACAAGAATAGTTTTTAAAAATGCATATAGTTTGCATATACAACAACTGGCTATTTTTCTAGCTCAAGAAACATTGAAAACAAGGCTGGTGCTGCTAGTAGCATCAGAGCAGAGATGTTCTTGCCCCCTGCACTACAATGGGGGCTCTAAGCCTTTACATTTCCTCTTGACTCTGGAGGGCGAGGGGTTTCTTAGAAGTAGCTAAAAAAGAACTCCCCTCTAATTCGTAGATCATGGAAATGCAAATATTCACCTCATCTACTTTATACTATCTGCCCATAGTTTTTAGGCACAATTATTAAGTTTTCTCCTAGGGGCAAAAGAAAGCATTCAGTGCAATAAAAAAGATTCTTGACAGCGTTAAGTCTCAGTAACAACAGCAAAATTATGCATACATAATACATACTTTGAACATGGATAAAACCTAAAATTTTAACATGCTTTAAAAATAGTCACTCTATGCCTAATGTAAATACAAAAGGAGAACACTGCGGATGAGTGAACAGGCTTCGAGCTGAGTATCCTTGATTATGTAAGAAAGTCACTCATGCTGACCCAGATGTGGAGAGACTGGAGGGACCAGGCCTCCTCTGGAGAGGCCAATGCCTCCTTTGAGGGGAAGAAAGGTCCCTTGATCAGCATGACTCCTCTGTGAAGCCCCGTGCAGTTTACAGTCTTTTCAGATTTCCCAGGTGGGCCCCAAAGGACCATGTTCCATCAAAGCTCTTGAACCCCCCTTAGAGTAGACTTAGCTACATGAAGGTTAAAATTATAATTTTTAATTACTGAATATTATTCAGAATATGAGGCTTCTGGGAACTAAGTTCCTCATGAATGATTACAACCACCAGCTACTTCAGCTCTTCACAGCACGAGCACGG
>LOEQ01006698.1:29347-53031 GCA_001685075.1 Bramus lutescens | reverse complement strand
CGGTTAGGAACTAGATACAGAGACCAACTGGCCTATAACTCATGTAACTAAAGTTGATTTTAAATTCAGGATCCTCCTGCCTTAGCTTCCTGAGTACAGGAGTTAGAGGGTACACCATGACATTTGCTAAGATGATCTGATACTGGTAGGCTACTGCTGTTTCTTTTCTCCTCAAAGATTTACTTTATTTTTATCTGTATATGTGTGGATATGGCTGTGCACATGATACAGTGTCCAAAGAAGCAAGGAGGCATCAGATTCGCCTGAGCGGAATAAAGTTTTAGAAGGCTGTGAATGCTGGCAATGGGGGTGCTAGGAACCAAACTTGGGTTCTGCCCAAGAGCAGTTAGGCAGACCATTGAGCATCTTTCCACCGCCAAACACATTTATTTACAGAGACATTAAAATTTCTGACCATAAAAAAGATAAATTTTGCTACACTGAAATAATTTCCGATCATCAAAACATAAAGCAAATGAAATCCACTGCATAAACAGGAACACTATTTACAAGATGAAAGAAAGATCTGCTACAAGTCAAAATAAAAAACAAACCATACGGAAGATTAGGAAAAAATATTCAGAAATTTAACTACAGCGAAAATATTCTTTAATCAAACACTTTTTGGGATATGCTCAACCTTAATCAGTAATGATAAGAAACGCAAAGAAAGAGCAACGAGACAGCATTTCGCCTTGCATGACCCGAGCAACATTAGTGCAGCAGCGCTGACTCCCATATGTTTCTGGTATAAATACACCACTACGACCTGTGTGGAAAATAATTTGGTATAATCTTGCAAGTGAATAACTCAATCACTTTGAATCAGTAATTTCACTTTTACATAATACCAGAGAATGTCTATAATAACGCAGTTCATAATTTAAAGAAAACACTGAAATACAAATAAGATAGAAATGCATGCCTAATCTTGGAAGTATAATACTGTGTGAAGAAAAGTTTGAAAAGATACCTATAACAGAGCACCATTTCCATATAACTTAAAAGCAGAGGTAAATCTACTATTTAGGGGTACACATGATGAGATAAACCTATTTTTAAATGAAGAGAATGAGAGTTTTCAAAATCTAGGCCATTTGTTACCTCTTAGGAGGAAGAAGAGACTAGACAGGGAGAAAACAAAACAAGCATGCTACTGGTAATAGCCTAATTGTTAAGTGGCAGATTCTCAACAGTTTGTGGCATGCTTATGCTTTAGCAGAAATAAATATTGCAAATATTTTTGTATGTGCATAGTAAGATGATGCAAGCAACCAAAATAAGACAAGGAATGGGATTGGAAGGTATTGTCTTCAAGCGTTTGTAAACATTAGTTTATACTCTACAGAAAGCCTCTTTGAGAAGGTTCAAGATCTGAAGGAAGTGTGGCAGGGAGTGTGCCACCTGGGTGTTTAGGGAGGAGCTATCTAGAGTATGCAAGGCATACTATAGGATCTGAAGAACCATGGTGGTCACAAGGGCCAAGCACAATGATGACGAGCGTTAAAAGGAAACCAAGGAAGGACTTCCTGTTTCAAGTGGTTCTGCTTTAAGAGCCTTGTGAAACCAGATTGGGTAGGTTCTTAAGTGTGGGTCTGATAGCTGTTAAGGGTTGCCACAAGAGAGGCAGGTGGGCAAGGTGTTTGAGAGGGGAACGGGGAAAGGGAGAAGGGGAGGCATGAGACCAAGGTTAGAGAAAGAGAAAGGGTGACTATCTAGACAGAGCAGGATCCCTGTAAGTGGCTGTCAGACATAAACAATGAAATCTGAATGGATGATTAGGTCATTGGAGGTCCAATAAAAATAATTTTTGTTTACTTACAGAAGCCAGATATACTAAATGAAATGCAGGCTTGTGTAAAGAAGGCAGAGACAAATTCAGAGCAGGGTTTTGGAGACTGAAGAATGATTACCTCTGACAGGCCATGAGTTTTAGATTATAAGATTATCATATTGTGTTGGGCGGTGGTGCACACCTTTAATCTCAGCACTGGGGAGGCAGAGGCAGGCAGATCTCTGACTTCAAGGCCAGCCTGGTCTACAGGACAGGCTCCAATACAGGACAGGCTCCAAAACTACACAGAGAAATCCTGTCATATTGTATACAGATTATCATATTGTGTAAGCCATTTTCCTATAGTATTTGTAATTTCTAAAGTTTGAGCTTTTAAAGCACTTTAAAATTGTGATATATAAACATAAGAAAGTCTGTGACATAGGAACAACAAATAGTTTCATAAAAGAAATAAAATGCAAGAACAGAAAACAGGCTTATATTATTTAACGCTATTAGAAGTTCGTGTGATCAAGTTATGGTGAACACCAATGCTGGCACCACAGTGACCTGAGACCACAGAGAGGAGAAGAAGGTCTGCGAGAGCACACTGAAAGCCTGTGGAGCCTATGCTGCCTATGGAGTCCATGCCGCGAGAGCACACTGAAGCCTATGGAGCCCATGCTGCCGACATGAAGTCAGGCACAGTAGCATGGCTTAAGGCAGGACTGGCCTACCCTGTGGTCAAGAACTAGAATTACCCAGTTGTTTCTCAAAGTGCATCCCTAAAGTGGAGTTACTTTCCCTTTCATAATAAATAATATAGGATTTTGCCACAAGATACTTACATTTAAAAAAAATTAACAAGATAAAAACTATACGTCCACCATTGAAATATGTTTAACTCTTCAGAGTATTTTCTCACTTTTTTGATAGAAATAATCAAGTAGAAAAAAGACAAGACCTCCTGAGTAAATTGGGAGCATGGGGATCACAAGGGGGGGGGAAGGGGGAGGAACAGAGAAAAATATATAGCTCAATAAAAACAATAAACAAAAGGAAATAACCAAGGGTGTACAGGGCTATGAATCAGGTCTTAGAACAATTCTACCAAATTCTCAAGAAGACTAACTTTAAGAATATCGACTTAAGTATGTATGTGGGGGCAAGGAACTGTGTAGTTCAACATCCATACCCCCGCCCACAGACACCTAAAAAGACAAAAAGAAGCATACCAAAATTGTCTTGACCCACTTACACCCCAATTAGCACAGACCACGGTTCACCAAAAGTCTTCTTACTGTGAACACAAAATGCCAGCTGTGAAAGAAAGTGATACTGCTGGGTTTGCACACTTTAGTTACCATAGAAACAGCAGAAATGGCAGAAGCCGGATGCCTCACATTTAAGTTATCAGCAATAAAATCAAACAGACAAAAATCAATGCTACAGTTAAATTCTATTGTAAAGGCAAGTAGTGAAAATGTGCAATAGTAATATGATTATAAAAAACAGAGGTTTTATAATCTGTATTTCTGCAGAATTTGGTAAGTCTTCTTACAGGATACTTCACATATACTCCAAATCTGCTTCTCCTTTTATAGGACCACTTATTCCACAGGGTTAAATTTACTTCAGTTAATTGGCGTATCATAAATAGAACAGCACAGAGATCCACAAGCATTCTGCTCCATTTGCATTGCGGTCCCTACTTCAGCATATTGGGCAATCTCAACAGGACTCTTAACAGCACCAAAGACAAAAACCAGAAACACAAGTACACCCTGTTAAATAATAGGAGAGTTTAAGCTGGGCTCATTTTTATACAATGGAGAATGCTGGCCTGATATTAGTGGCTACAATTATGCTTTCATTTAAATATAGTACAGTACAATTCCCTTCCCATTTGATACAGAAGTACAATCCCAGGAGATTCATTCCTGAACATTGTTTTTCATTGTTCCCCTGAACAAATGAGATTCTGTGCTTTAGAACAAATAACTACCTAGGAGGAAGTGCTGTGATTTCTTTTCTTGAACACACACAGTAGTCATCGGCAGACATTAGTCTGCCATAACTATCTATACCTTAAAACAATCTCATTCATTGAATAGTTGGGCATTTAAAAATACAGCAAGACATAGTAACTCATACCAGTAATCCCAGCATTGGGAAGTGGAGGCAAGAGGATCAGGTTTCAAAGCCTTCCTTGGTTACTTAGCAAATTCAAGATCAGCCTGGGAAAGGAAAGCTAGTCTCAAGAAAAAAAAAATAGGAGGGAGCAGGGCATACCTTTAATATCAGCACTTGGGAAGCAGAGGCAGATGTAACTATACGAGTTCCAGGATAGCTAAGGCTACCTAAAAAGAAAACAAAACAGAAACCAAGAGAGAGAGGAGTACGCTGCAGGGATGGAAGAGGGGTGAGAAATGCAGAGAAGCTAGTCAGTGCGACAGACGGACATTTCCAGACACTTGCAACGAGAGCCCTATCACTCTCCTCTACTGGAATCTTCCCATATACTAACCGGCTAGGGAACAAGTACACGAATGAACTAAACTGCCAATGGTTAGCATTCACAATCCACCCAGCTATGGGGTTAGGCACAAGTATCTTTTGATGGGCGATGTCCCAATTTCAAAAGAAGCATCAGGAAATGAATGAATGCGCTAAAATATACCAAGTTTGTCAACTGGAAGTAGACCATTTCCACGGATACCACAAATTCCATTCATTCATGACGATTGTCCCTTCTCCCTTATAAAATTATCTTCTCTTGACCTTAGTCCTGCCGCCCTTTACGCTGTAAACCTAGTTACTGCTCCTTAGCTCTATTTCAGGCCCTAAACATTCACTACTGCCTCTCTGTATTTTGATCAACTAGCTGCAGACCTTCATGTTCTCTCAGCAGCTGACTATGACTCCGAATCCTTAAACAGATTCTCTGTGAGTGGCCTCTCTTAAAAACCTAGCCAGTTAAGGAAAACCCACATTTTAAACAGAACAATTAGGATCCTCCATAGCTGCTTCTCCTTGCTTTTCTGCCTTTCCTCTGTTCCAGTGATACCATTCAGGTGGTATCCATGCCCCCTGCAAACTGTCTCTGTGTGAGCATGTGTTTGTGTAAACATGCGTGCTACTGGAATGAGAACATTGCTGCTCATGACAGGTGTTCTACCAGGCAAGTGTTCTACCAGTGAACTATAACCCTAGCCCTGTCGTTTCTTTTAAAGCATTTATGTTTTATGACTATCTTATTTAAATTTCCCCGGCAATGAACCCATTGAGAGAGGAGGTTGTATTTTATTAATTCTTATATTTCTAAGTGCTCAGTATAGTGTCTAGTACATGTCAGGAAGTCAGAGTAAGTGTGCAAAGCAAGTTCTAAATCTGTAAACAAGTACTCCCTCCATAGATACCCAATGACAAAAAAAAAATAGGTTTTTGTGTGGTTCTAGCTGTCCTGGAACTCACTCTGTGGACCAGACTGGCATAGAACTCAGAGATCTGCCTTAGTGCTGGGATCCAAAGTGTGTGCCACCACTGCCTGGCAAAAAAAATGCAGTTTTAAAAGACGGTTATACTCAGTAATGTCATTGCTTTCATACTGGTACAGTGTAGGCTAAAAGGTCTTCTCTGTTAGTGCACCTAGCCACTACCCAAAATGCTATCTGTAACTGAGGAAGTATTAATCATAAAGTTTCATGGTTGCAGCTAGATCTAAGTTATCTGTAAATTAGAAGCAACCTGTAATGCCAAGTACATGATGAGTTTCATTTTACCATAAGCCAGGCTGGTAGTATCTGTAATATAACAGCTATGTTAATCCAACTTTGGTACTTACGTTAAACAACCTGCCAACCTAGCACTGCCAGCAGTTAACAATGCACTCCTTTGTCTGCCTTTAGAAGTGGTTACAGGCCTGAACAGCAAAGATAAGGTTTTCTTTCCCCTAACAAGAACCAATAAAAAGCAATCATTATGAAAAACTCCATGCAAAACAAACACATGTACCTGGAGGGCTACTTACCTAACTCGCTTTAAGGTCAAAAGGAGAAAATAATCAAACTCTTCTCCATATTGCTAGCAGCAGCAGCAGGAATCCAGATTCAGCATTGAGAAGCACATCTCACAGAAGCAACAATCACAAGATGTAGTTTTCTATTTACATCTATGACACTCATTCAAATAAAACTCACTTAATTAAACAGCATCCCTGAATGGGTTTTTCAGTTTTAACTATGGCCTTCCAAGTCTGAAGACCATCTGTGGCCCTCTGTTCTTCCTGTTTCATTTACTTTCAATTTTTACGTGTGTTTATGTTCACTCTTCCTATACTGACTCTCTTGATCAAACTGACCCTCTTGTTCTACTGAAGAAGAATCTGAGTGAAAGAACTAGAACTTCCTCCAACTGCACTCTCCACAGAAAGTGGCAGGCCCAAACCAGAATGCAAAGCTCACAGACACAACAGGCCATGGGCTGTGAAAGCAGGAGAGCAATGGAGAACTTATGGGACACTCAGTTCCATCCCTCATCTCTATACGTGTTCTCAGAGAAAAGTATGCCCCCACAAAATAACCACTATACGTGACCTGGTGGAAAGAAAACACCAGTTTTTATTTTTGTCTTTATGTGTCTCTCTGTGTGGGCATGTGTACATGTAAACCGCCTGGATAAGGCCCCTGCTGCCATCTTAGTTAGGGTTCTAGGGCCTTGCTGAAACACCATGGCTATAAACAACTTAGGGAAGAAAGGGTTTGTTTCATCTTGTACATCTCAGGCCCTATCACTGAAGAAGTCAGGACAGGAACTCAAAGTGAGAACCTGGAGGCACCAACTGGAGCAGAGGCATGGGAGAACGTTACTTACTGGCTAGTTCCCTTCAGCCTGCTCAGCCTGTTTTCTTATGGCACCCAGGATCATCTGCCCTCCCACATCCACCACTACTGAGGAAAATGCCCAACAGACCTGCCTGCAGCCCAATCATGGGGAGCCATTTTCTCAGCTGAGGCTCCTTCCTCTCACATAGCTGGGGCCTGCAGCAAGTTGACAAAAAACAAGTCAGCCCACATACCCTGTCCCTCTCACAGCTGGCTGGCTGACACTGCCCCTCCCCCACTTCTCCCTCATTCTCATTCTTTTTGTTTGCTTTGTTTTTTCAAGACAGGATTTCTCTGAGTAGACCAGGCGGTCAGGGAATTGGCAGTGTAGATCAGGCTGACCTTGAACTCAGAGCTCCTCCTGCCTCTATCTCCTCAGTGCAAGGCTGCCCAGGTCATTCTCTCTCTTAATGAAGCTCCACTCCAGGAAGCCACTCCCTCCCTTCAAGGCCCGCCATGTTTAGAGGCCACATCCTTTACTTTTCTGTCTGAAGCTCTCCTTCCCAATCAAGGCCTTGAGATCGTTCACACTAACAAACTTAATTCCTCAAGGATTATGAGCTCTGCAGCCCAGCAGCAGCAGCTCCTGTTTTCTATTTATCAGAACAGATTCTGGTTTTGTTTCCGCTGCTGTGACAAATAGCCTGACGATACCACAGGGGAAAGTGTTTGGCTTTCTATTCCAGGCCACAGCCATCACCTCAAGGAGGCTGATGCAGGAGCTCACGGGCATAGCTAAGACCAGAGAGAAAGGACACACAGCCTGGAACTTCAGGACTGGAAGTTCAGGACCCTGCCCCTCTTAACGCTGTGTAAGTTAACATGTAAAACTGACTATCACAGAGCAATTAAGTCCTACTCAGACGAATACTATCTGCTGTAGTAACTCTTCAAGGAGAAGTTTAGCTTAATAAATAAAAAAAAAAATAGAAAGTCATTTGACTAGCACAGCATTCTTGCCTCCGGAGCATCTCGCAATATCTCATTTAAGAGAAAACATGGAAAATAAGCTATCCAAAGCATTTACTAATTCTTTTAGAAGATTTATTTATTTATTATGTATACAGTGTTCTGCCTGCATGTATGCCAGAGTAGAATACCAGATCTCATTATGGATGGCTGTGAGCCACCATATATTTGCTGTGAATTAAACTCAGGACCTCTAGAAGAGCAGTCAGTGTTCTTAACCTCTGAGCCATCTCTCAAGCCCCATACTTACTAATTTTGGCATTAGCTTATTAAGTTTTTTAAAACTTCCATATTTTAAATATTAATTCTTGGCAAAAATAATTGCAATATTCAAAATATAAGCTACAGGGAACACAGGCTAGCTTTTTAATCACTTTAAGAACCAAGAAGAATGATTTACACACTTCCACCTGGTCTCTGCTTTAGGCAGACAGGCTAGAAAGAGTATCAGACTACAGGAACTTTGTGTGAGGAAGGCATGCTTGGAGTGTGGATGGGCTGTCCAGGGGGCACCTATAGGGGTGCAATCAGGAAGAATTCAGAAACCTCAGTATGAAAACAGAGAATCAACCATTTAAGTTCCCATTACCTACATGTTACAGTGAAGGAAATAGAGACTTAATGGCTATCTTAGAAACTTTTTAGCTTTTCTGTAAAGACTGATTTATTTTTATTTTATTTGTTAAGTATGTTTTGCCTTTATGTGAGCACCACATGTGTGTGGACCCAAGGTACCAGGAAGGGCATCGGATCTCCTGGAACTTGAGTTAAGAATGATTGAGAGCAGTCATGTGGGTGCTAGAAACCCAACCTAGGTCCTCTCAAGTGCAGCAAATATGCTTGAGCACTGAGTCATCTCTCCAGCACCTCCTCTGGACTTTAAAAAATAATAATTCAACTCACTAATATGAAAACACAGCTATTCAGAATGCAGGTTAACTTTTGGGGTGGGACTTGCACAAACACTATCTAGAAGAGAACAGCTAAGCCAGGCCTGAGCGTTCATTGCCATCTTCACTAAGTGAAAACGTAGCTGGGGCCAGGATCTGGGATATGAGAGTGAAAGAGACAGTCTAACTTGTCGTTGAGCTTACGCCACTGGCCCAGTAGCAATGCTCTGAAACGAAGGATTAATAAATCTATGTAACCTCACCATTTAGCCAGCACACCTCTGTCTTTGTTGAAGAATGAATGATATGAAGTGTCATATATTTTGCAGAGATTCCAATCTAGTAACTCACAAGCACAGATAATAAGCCAGCGTCAGGACAGAATCAATGAGATATGAACCCTGCTCTAAGAAGCTCGCATTGTAGAAAGGCTACCAACTACATGCTGGCACTCCTCCAAGTCCAGAAGAGCAAGCCCATAAACGTGAGTCATCCTGTACTTCATCATCTTACTCTGCACTACATCCTGCTGTAAAATTCAAATACAGCTTTCTCTCAAACTGTTTACAGGTCTCAAATATTTATAGACTTATGTCTCTCCTTCACTGTCTCTCAGCCAAGATAAATACTTTTAGCTCTTTCTCCTTTCCTTTTAAAGCCAATTCCTCAATTGTTAATGGCTTTAGAATTCTCTGCTTTTGTATTTCATTCTAGGATTCAAAATCACATAACTGAAATATTGTTCCAGACATGAAAACAAACAGAAAAAAACCAAAAATACCAATCTTTTTGAGGTTTAATATTTCTGAATATGAACTCTAGACTCTTTTAGTTACTCTCAATTTCCTTTGGTTACATTATCAAACTGCAGGCTTATATTTTCTTCTACTACTACAGTTACCCGGATTTTCCAGGTTTTCCCTATGAAATGGTCCTTTAGAGACAATGAGCACAGAGAGGCAGCTGACTAACAAACGGTGTGAAGCAATTGGAAATAAAGCAGTTGAACGCCTCTGCATCTCAAACAGTAGCCCTGTTCTTCAGCTCACTAAGATTTCAAACATCTCCATCTCCTTTTAATAGCATATTCTTATTTTATATACATTTTTCTATTGATGACAAGGTATATGTGTAGGTTGAACATTCCATTCCTGAAAATACTTGAGCAAAAGCAAGACAGTATGGTACAGACAGATATCAAGATCCTGGTCAATGGAAAGGACTAGGAGACGCCCCGATTTCACTAGAATTACTTATGAATAGTGGAGAGATACCATAATTGTGGGGGAAAATATAAATAAGCACTATAATACTTCAGAACCTCTTTTAGAAAATATGGAAACTCTATGCTCACCTTAGGAAAAAGGTTTTTGTAATCAGTGGGGAATCTACTCTTTTGCTCACAAAGTTTCAGGACCTTAAAAAAAACTCACAAACCATATCTTTGGGGCCTGCCTCAGTCAAGCTGCAACCCAAATATTTTTTCGTCCTACTTTATACTCCACCAGCTATTCCTATTTGAGCCAGGCACAACTCGTGTCCTTTCTGAGATCATACAACGGCTTTCTCATCTTAGAATTTCTATAACCAACATTCCTATAGATTTCCTTTGCTCACTAAATCTCTAAGTTTCATGTCAAAATCCAGCTGAAATTCTACCTGCTCTCTGAAATATCACCCTATTCTCCCCACCATACTCACATTGTAACTCTTCTTAGCTTGAAAAACTAGCACTGAGTCTTCCTTCCCCTCTGAAGGACCTACAATCTCACTCTCCCTAACTTGTAAGTGTTGGTGTTTATGTCATGTTGCTTCTCTTGGACTCTAACCTTCTTGAGAGGGTCTCTGATGCCATCATAGCTGTATCATTCCCATTTCCCCTTATTTTACACAGACATAAAAATATTGCACGTTCATGGAAGACAATGTTCCAAGTATGTAGTAACAAAAATGAAATAATATTCAATATTCTGGCATTTCTACAACATTTATTGTATACAACAAGGATCACAAACCCTGACTCTCAGAAAGTTTTAATCTGGGAGATGAACTAAGACAGGGCGACCCTTTAATGCAGTTCCTCATGTCATGACCCTTAACCATAAAATTATCTTCACTGCTATTTCATAACTCTAATTTTGCTACTGTTATGAATAGTAATGTAGGTATCTGTGTTTTCCAATGATCTTAAGCAACCCCTATGAAAGGGTTGTTCGATCAACAGATTGAGAACTGCTGATCTAAGACATCTATAGATATTAACAAATACCATAAGAGAATAAAAATGATATATAACAGGAATGAATAACAATGAAATGATTATTTCATTTCAAAGTAGAGATAAGATTATGAAAGTAAGCTTTAAATTTTTAAATTTATTATTATGTATTGGTGGGTTTTTTTTCTGCATGTATGTCTGTGCACCAGGTTGGTGCTTGTAGAGGCCAGAAGATAGCCCCAGATCCCTGGGAACTGGAGTTATAGTCAGCTGTGGGCTGCCAAATGGATGCTTGGAATCAAACCTAGGTCCTTGGCAAGAGCAGCCAGTGCTTAACTGCTGAGTCATCTCCAGCCCCAAGCTTTAGTATCTGTGCTAAGCCTTGAAAGGCAACAGTACATTTAAGTATGTAGAGACAAAGGATAATAAGAGAAGGAAATGCAAGCCATTAAGGCAAGAAACCTTAGGACAATACAGGAATAACCAATATTAAAAAGCACGCAGCAAGGGACAGGATGAAGGGGTGTATAGAGTAAACATCTGAAGTCATTAGAGCTATATCCAGTAAGATCCTGAAAACCAAGTAAGAAACAAACTTTACTTTTTCTAAGATTATATTCCAAAGTTCCTGAGAGGCTAATAAGTGGCTAGTAGGTCTATTATGGACTAGAAGAACACAAATACAGAAGCTGGTATTGTGATAAAGAAAGATCTAATTTATCAGGGCCTGAGCAAGGAAGGAGGCACAGGGGATAAAAACAGATGAGTAGAAAAGGTATTAGATATGACAATGTCACGCTCTGGATGTAAACCACAAAGAAGGTCTGTATAAAGGTAGGTCTGTTTCTCTGCCAGGAAGAGGCTGCTGCCAAAACCAGGAGAGAGGAAACTAAAGGAGAGCAAATTTAAACAGGAAAAACTGAGTCCCAGTCATACTGAATAGTACCAGTAGGCATTCAGATCACAGTATCACAAAGAAGCTATGATAAAGTCTACTTAGAACAAATAACTTTGTAAAACAAGAGAAAAACACTAACTCAGTACTGAACAAAAGATCCCCATTACTGATTAAATATGATCAGAACCTTAAAAATACAAAACCTAAATGCTATCTATGTATAATTTCAAAGCAATCTCAAGTACCAATGAACCACTTTAAAACATAATGACTAATGGTAAATTCAAAACTGGAAATTTAGAAGACTTAAAGAGCCCTGAAATTCTTTTAAAATGCTAAATTAATAAATAGTGACTACAAGGTCACTATTATTTGGTTGCAATTCAACTACAATGTCACAATAAGAGGAGGTCAAGGCAGACTCCAGGTCTGACTGACAAGGTACTAAAGGGTACTAACTACATCTCTTTATGTATTTCATCTTTTCTGTAGCAAATAATTCTCCTCAGTTAATAAAGTTGGAACCTACCTAGACTAACCCCAATCATTTCTGGATCTAAAATTCGCAAACTTAAAAAAAAAAACAAATTATTATGAAATCATGCAGGGGGAGGATAACACTTAAAGGATAAACTTATGAGGATTATAGCTATCCTATGTACTTATATTCTTAATAAATAAAACATTAAGAATCTAAGTTGAAAAGGAAGATGAGTACTTAGCATATAATTTGATTATTAATGTTTATTATATATATTCTGAATTAAAATATAAGATCAAACATTTGCACTGTGACTAATTTGTCTAATAAGTATGTTCTAATTTTTAAATACATTTATTTATTTTTTATGGTTTTTGGAGACAGGTTTTTTCTGTGTAGCTTTGGAGCCTGTCCTGGAACTCGTTCTGTAGCCCAGGCTGGCCTCAAACTCAAAGAGATCCGCCTATCTCTGTCTCCCAAGTGCTGGGATTAAAGGCATGAGCCACCACCACCCAGTCACTTATTTACTATTAAGTAATGCTGGTAATAACATTATTTTTGCCAGAGGTAATGTCATGATCTCAGCTTAAGTCTTAAGGAGAAAAAATGAGAAGTCAACCTTCATTATTAGTGCTTTTATATAAAGAATAATTGAAGTGAAATGCACTAGCTTTACATATTAACTAAATATTAAAATTATATATTACTATTTGTTTAAAAAATCACATTGACACTTTATGGCTACGCATTAATTTAATGGAATAACCGACATCAGATGTTTAAAGATCATCTTGGTTGGTTGGTTCTTTGTTATTTTAGACAGGGTCTTGCTATGCAGCCCAGGCTGGCTGCAAACTTACAATCTCCCATCTGAGTATGGGTTACAGGTGTGCACTACTGCACTCAGCAAAGGGTAAAGGGAAAGAAAGAAAGAAAGAAAGAGGGGGTGGGGGGGAGGAGGACAGAAGAGAGGAGACAGTCTCACTCCGCCTAGGCTGCCCTTGACTTCATGGCAATCCTCCTACTTCAGCTTCTCCTGTGCTGAAATTACAGACAGCAGCCACCATGCCATCAGCTTCTAGTTTTTTGATTGTAGGTTATAGGTAAGTTTTTGTCCCTCCTTTGGTATGTATTTATAAATTTTTCTTAGCTAATGTTGTATTATAATTGTATGAAGAAGAACAATTTTGTTCTAAAATAAAAAGGACTTACCAGGTCTCTGTGAAGCACCCAGTTTGCATGGAGGTAATGGATACCGTCGAGAATCTGGTAAAGCAGTGACTTAACCATAGATCTTGGTAACTGCATGGGCTTTTTATTTGCTTTTGATGCACGGTGAAACTTAATAATATGCTAAAATTAGAAAATAAAACATACTGTAATAACATAGTCTGCTCATATCTCTGCCAAAGGTAAAAAAAAAATCAAAATCAAAATGCTCTGTATTTTACAATGAACTTTTTAATTAATGATACAAAAATTTCTGAATAATAAGGTTGTTCAAAAAATGTATTTAGGGATTAATTTGACCATGTTAATGTGGGTCTATAATGGTCAGATGTCATGAAAACACTAAGATTTCCACTAAATAGCCTCAAAAGGTAAAAAGAATTCACACTTACAAGCCTAAGAACAGTACTGGTAATATTCTGTATGGATGGGAGAAGAAAGAACAGCAAACTGTATATCCTGTTACATAAAAAGTACTAGTACTTAGTATATTGGATAACATCACTGATACCGGATATATCTGAATTATTGGGAAAGTACTACCTTCTCTAGGCACAAAACAATGTAATATGTCCCTACAATTTAATATTATATAAGAGAGAACCCTAGAAAGAACAGAGAAAAGAAATTGGAGAATTTTAACAACAAAAAGGAACCAGTTTTCACTGTGCATGTCACCAAACTGCCGTTAACTGCCTGCAGAGAACCAGTCTCTTATCCTAGCAAAACTTCCTCAAGGGAAACTTCTGGGTATAACAGATACTGCCTTTTTTAAAGCAACATTTACTTCAGTTGCCCTGAACTGCAATGAGCAGCGAGCTTTTTTTCCTGTGCATTAGTAGCACATTTGCCTGCACATATGCCCCTTATCTACATATAGCGACCGTTTGGGCAGAGCAAGTTTAAGCTTACCCAAAGGTCGTGCTCTGCGTAGTCAAACAGCAGCCACACCCTCCTGTCGCTGTGAGACAGGAACACCTTCTGCAATGCGATCACGTTGGGGTGCTTCAATTCTCTCAAAAGCTGAATGAATGCAAGAGAAACAAGGAGATCATGACTCATCAACAAGCAGGGCTTTAGAAGGGAATTCCACTCATACTTGAACAGATTTTTTGAATTTGAAACAAGGTCTTACTATATAGCCCAGGCCACACTTGAACTCACTATCCATGTGCAGTGTACCACCACTGCCCAGCTTTCAGATGAACTTTTCAGATTTAAAAATGGCTTTCCAATACCATTGGTGGAGAAAAATTCTGTCAGCACCTTTCAGATGCTTTTCTATAGCATGCGTGTGTGCACATGTGCATTTCATAAACAGGATCGGTTTAAAAGATGCAATGTAAAAATGATAAAATGAACACTGTACCACTAACAGAAATTAACTGGGTCTGGGGAGATCTGTAAACACAAGGACCTGAAATTCAATTCCTAGAACCTGCATTTTAAAATGCTTTTTAAAAAAGTCAGTCGTGGTACCAGAGTGAACACAGGCGGATAGTGGGGTGGAAGTTGGGGGGGAGGGCTGCCCCTCATTGGCCAGTCTGCTTAGCCTGCTTATGGAGTTCTAGGTCAGTAAGAGACCTCATCTCAAAATAACAAAAGAAAGGACTAAGGAATGACACCCGAGGCTGCTCTCTGGCTTTAACAAACATGCACATACTCTCAACTCCCCTCCCGAAAAAGGAACTATATTTGGTCCGTGTATATTTTCTTTATGAAAGGATTATCTTCTTGAGAAAAGGAAATCACAGTCAATTTATATCCACCCTAGCACAGTATCAGAGCTCAATATATATTTCACAAAAAGAGGAAAGAAAACTTAAAATACCTACATTTATCCACTCTAGCATCTATGGGGCTTATCAGGCATAGTGAGTCTTGTGTGCGCTGATAAAGACTGGAGGTAAAAAGTGGCTGGAGTCTGGATCTTGAATGTCTCCTAAAATCCTATATGCTAAAGTTCCCAGTCCACGCCGATACTGGGAAGTAGAGGAATCTTTAAGGCGCTTAGCTAGCCCAGCGGAGGAAGCAGGGCTGTTAGTTCAACCTCTGCCCCAAGAGGCTGAGCATTATCAAAAGGTCTCTGCTGCCGCAGGCTCTGGCTTTGAGGCACTGCGCTATCACAAGCCCTAGGCCAAGAAGCCACGGCCTGAATCTCTGAAACAATGAACCACAACAAACCTTGGCCCATAGAAATTTGATTATCTCAGGTATCTGTCACATAGATAGAGAGCTGACTCAAACAGCAGAGGCTCTGTACGGAAAAAGAAGGGCCCTCACAGTGCACAAGCTTCAACTCACCCTGACAAGAAAGTGGACGGACCAAATCAGCACATGAAAATGGTGCCTGCACATTACATTGGCAGCAGCCTGATACAAGACACAGTAATGATGGCATGGGCTCAGAGTAAAGCCTTGTAAACATGCCTGCCTCCCACTACTCAACCAGGGTTCAGAATTAATAAGCACAGAGAAACATACTTGACTTTTTTAAAGACAGGAGCTCACCAGGCATGCTGACAAAGTCCTATAATTACAGGCCTACTCAGGAGGTTGATGCAGGAGAATTTAAACTTCAAGGCCCACTTGGGCTACAAACTGAATTCAAGGCCTGGGCAATTTAGTGAGACTCCATCTCAAAACAAAAAGCAAAAAGAGGGATGTGACACAATTCAGTAGAAAAAATGCTTCCCTGCATGCATGAGACCCTGAATGTGTACATGTATACACACACACACGAACAAATAAGCAACCTATGTTAGCTAAGGCTGGCTTTGAACATGTGATCCTCCAGCCTCAAGTGCTGGTGTCACCAATATGTACCACAAGGCTGGAGAGATGGCTCAACAGTTAAGAGCACTGGCTGCTCTTCCAGAGGACTTAGGTTCAATTCCCAGCACCCACACAGCAGCTCTGAAACTCCAGTTCCAGGGGGATCTGACACCCTCTTCTGGCCCTCACAGGTACTACATACATGTGGTACTCAGACATGCATTGCAGGCAAAACATCCATACACATAAAATAGCTAAAAAAATAAAAAATAAAAACTGAAAAACCGCTGGGCAGTGGTGGTACATGCCTTTAATCCCAGTACTTGGGAGGCAGAGACAGGCAGATCTCTGTGAGTTTGAGACCAGCCTGGACTACAAGAGCTAGTTCCAGGACAGGCTCCAAAGATACAGAGAAACCATGTCTCAAAAAACAACCACTGAAAAACCAAACAAACAACAAATGCTTACAATAATACCTATCTTAGTAAGCAGTTTTCATGTCTTTAGTTCATTAGACTTTTGTTGAGTGTTTTTTCATTTCTGATACCTGTTTATGGAATACTTCAAATTGCAAAATGATTCTCCACAAATGTTTTGCTGCCATCTAACTCTAATAACGATCTGTGCTACAATGTTACTTGAAGGGCAGGAAGGCTAACAGTCCCTCTCCTCGGTGCCGGGAAAGAAGAGCAGGTGCTCAGCTAATGGTGTCTACCTTTGTGCTGCTGGCTCAAGCAGCACTGCTTTTTGTTTAGATGACACATTAGTTCTATGTTCCTAGCCAATGACAGGATAAAACAGTTGTCGCCCCACACACAAAATCGTCCTGAAGTTAAATGGAGAGTCAGTGGGCTGCTGAGGCGGTGACAGAACACAGTTAAGTGCAGAAGGGCTTTCAGACTTGGCCTCACTGAACCGTCTGCACTAGGCAGAATATATAGTTTATTTTGTTAACCGTTTACATCTGCCTCCCTATTAACCAGGACCTTCTCAAGGGCCAATTTTAATTTACTACTGTATCCCTGGGGAATGACACAGTGTCAGGCACACTGAAGGAGTCTGAAGGGTATTTAGCTTTGGTGGTCTCATCTACTTTAAGGGATTTGAAGAGCACGTATGCAAATTACTTATAACCATACCTTCTGCCCACATCTCTTCCCCCAAGGCAGCATCTCCATTACAGTGTCTAGGGGCTAACACAGGCATCGTAATCTCTACTCCCCTGCCTTCAATTACATCTGCTCTTCTCAGAAACAGCAAAGGCAATAGTTAGGGGAAGCAGGGGAGGGAGCTTACCCTAGTCTCAAATATCACCTCCGAAGAAAGTCTTCCTCGGTCCTTTCATTGCAATTTTTTAAAGTTATCTGTTACTGTCATTTTCCAGTAATAGCAAAGCTTTTGTTGATTTTATATCCCTAGTGCTCAAATGGCACCTATGACATAATTAAGCACTCAATAATAATTGTCAAATGACTTAAATCTCACGAGCCTACCTGAAAACAACAGCTTGGTAAAATGCTGTTTTATTTTGACAAACCATTTTCTATCAGAAAGTATTTCTGAGTGATTTTTTTTTCAATTAATATGTACTCCACTAGAAAAGTAACATAAGGATGTGCTTGTGGACACCAGAAACCACCATATATGGTGTCTTCCTCAGCTGTCTCCACTTTTACTTTTGGGCAAGGGTTTCTCACTGAAAGTTCACCAACTCAGCGGACCAGCTAGCAAGCTCCAAAAGGCTGTATAGCTCTGCCTCCAGCACTGGAATTACAATCACAAGCACCTGAACCCAGGCTGTTTCTGTGGGCTCCAAACTCAGGTCCTAACACTTGCGAGGTATGCAGGTATCACTGAGTCATGTCATCAGCTCTCTAGGGTATTTTTAAGGCCAGTTTACAAACAAAACCCTAGGTCCTAGATAAACATCACACAAAAGTGTATCACTACCCTGACTTCACAGCAAGCAAAAAGTCTATCATTATTCACAGAAGCCAGCAAACAGCACAGTAATAAACAACCTTAGTGTTCAATGATAACAAAACTGATGATGATGGTATATCCATATTATATCTTCAGATATATACACTAAAGGGATGATAGTATATCCATATAGTATAGCTTCAGATACACACACTAAGGGGATGATGGTATATCCATATTATAGCTTCAGATATACATATACTAAAGGGATGATGGTATATCCATGTATTATAGCTTCAGATATATACACTAAAGGGCTTTTAAAGATTTTTTTAAATTGTGTGTGTGTGTGTGTGTGTGTGTGTGTGTGTATAGCGAGTATGTGAAATGTCTGTAGGTATCTGAGGAGGTGAGAGGCATCAGACCCCTGAAGCTGGGGTTGTAGGCAGTGGTGAGCCACCTGATGTGGGTGCTGGGAATCCAACTCATGCCCTCTGGAATAGCAGTGAATGCTCTACTGAGCTGTATCTCCAGTCCCAGAAAAGACTTTAATAGGACTTACTGCTACAATGTTGTGATACGTTTTAAACATTTAAAATGTGATATATTTTAAACATCTATAGAAAAGATTTGCTTATAAAAAATATATAGTAAAGTATTATTAGTACTTGTTTAATGGTGTGAGATGAAAACCACATTTCTCTTTGTTCAACAAATATTTGCTCTACATGGTATCATGCAACTACAAATACACATTAGAGCCATCTAAACAGCAGTTCAGTAGGCTATGACTTTCCTAAGACAACACTGAAGGCTAACCTCTGTGCTAGATACTCATTGTGCTAACCTGATAGCAATGCACCCTTGTGAAGAATGTTCAATGGACACAGATTTTATCTGATTCCCCTTCCAAACATGTGAGCATTATAAAAAGTACCCAGTTTTCATTGTCCTAAACATACACAAGAAAAATCTAAAGATAGAGCTCGGAACATTTCTCTAAAGCACTATTTAAGATCTACTGAGCCTCAGGATTCTTTACCAAGCTAAAGATCCCAATGTGCATTTCTATTTTTACCCACACACTCTTTGTATTGTCTATAATGCTCCCCATTTCTATTTTTACCCACAATACCTTTTGTGTTGTCTATAACACTCCCTAAGGTTCCAGACATTTTAAAGGGATTCTAAAATCCTTATAATCCAATAACTCACTTTTCCCAAAATAAATCTAATTTTCTATTCTTGTTTGATTTCTTTAAAATAACAATATGACTTACAGGGCCAACAAACTCTCTTACATTAAAAAAAATTGCCAATGACTTTATTTTAGAAAGTACTGAGTAAATCCATTTTTAAAACAGCATAATAAATGAAGCAATGAATTTTATAGTAAATTAGGAGAACTACCCAATTTCACTGGGAAGTTATCCTAAAAACAATCATTAATAACACTTTCACACCTTTGACAGGCCTTTTTGAAACTAGTATTGCAAAATCATATTAGGTGCATTGTAACCCTCCAGCAGGTGGCACTCATATTATGAAAGGGGTTTAATAAGCACAGTAACCCAACTATGGTTCTAGGTTCCTCTTATTTTTCATGTGTCCACAATTATGTACATGCATGCACACACATGCACACACACACACACACTTTAGTAGCGATGCTTAGGTACCAGTCATAAGCTCCAAAAGGTCAATGTTCCCCACAGCTACTTGTTACAACACCACATAGGATGCAAAAAATACAAGTGAGTCCTGACTCACTAGCAGTATAATACAAAGTAAGTTACTTAACTCTTAGTCTTGTGGAAGATCAAAGTTATCTACGCATAAAACAGTTTCAGTAAGGAATAAATGAATGTAGAGTGATTAAGTTTATAAACTCAATGCTTATAACAAATAAAACTCCTGACAAATTATAGCTATTACTCTTAATTACCATTACTTGCAAGAACGTTAAGACAAAACAAGAATGCGACGATCTCTGTAGAATGTATAGCATGAGATAAAATCTTGATAGAAGGGAGCTGTAGTTGTACTTACACATCGAAAAGGAAGTAACCACTAAGAAGCGCATGAGCTACATTTGCTGGCTAAGTGTAGCTACCACCCACCCCTCCTCTGTCTTTACATCAAACAGAGACCATCGTAGAAAACACAAATGGACACAATGCAGAGATGAGTGGGACATGGAGAGTCCCAGCAGACAGAACTACGCCACAGTTCCTACATCTGTGGCTCAGAGAACATGGCGGGTGCGGGGGCAGAAAGATTATAAGAAGCAGAACACCAGGAAGCCCTCTGTGAAACAGTCTTCCCTAGAAATGGCTGTACAAACAAGATCATGAAGGGAAAGTATCGACAGGCATTTTAAACTCGAGGGGGGAAATTCTGTGGGGTCCGACCTCTAGACAAAGAACGGGCAACTAATGATTGCAGGGAGAAGAATTAGCCTGTCCCAGAAGTGAGTCCCCTTATTGGTTTTCCAATGAAGAATGGTCAGCCCTGAAACCACATACACAAAACCACAAAAGTGGACTCAGAAGATTATATTTATATACATTTGACCATACACAGAGAGGGGGAAGCAAGGGGAGGTGCATAATAATAAAGCAAAAGAGGCTTCCAGCTTGGGGGTAGGCATGGGAGAGGTTGGAAGGAGGGTACTGGGAGGAGTTGAAGGGGGGAGGGGAGAAGCGATGTAGTTCTACTGTAAATTCTTTAAAAAACTAACCACTCAAGGCAGAAAGAAACACTCGTCAAAAAGAAGTAAGTCATGATGGAAAATGGCATAGTACCGCCTCACAAAGTGCCCGAAACACTCCTTAACAGAGTCTATCACAATACTGTGGCTATTTGAAAATGATTTCTCTTTCTACACAATAAAAAAATGGGCTTCTTTTTTTCTCTGACTTCAAATTCTGCACATATTTCTTGAGAGCAATATTAAGTCAAGTGAGATCTAAAATAAATAAGTTTACATCTCCCTCACTGTGACAGGATATACATTTATTTAAGCATAAGTAAGTTTTCATGTAATATATTACATATGAAAATATTGAAAATACCTGTTACAAATGGTACTGTGAATATACAAAGTTAAATATGAAAATGAAATAACACAAAAAATGGAGTTTGCCTGGTAAAAATCTCCTAATCCTCAGGTGCATTCTAATCCATCCCTCACCTGCACCCTGCACCCCCACTGCCTTTTTCTAAATCCCAGTGGTTAGGTGCCCACTTCAGACACTATAGGAAATTACAGTACTATTTACAAATTATACTTAAATACTTAAGGGTTTGGATTAATAACTAACCTGTGAACTACCAACACAAATGATTAATGTCTTTTAGATATGTCTTTTAGACATTCCAAAGGAAATACGACAAACGAGTGAAATCAGACTCAAATTAATCAATCATGCATCCATCATTCCAAAGCACACCACAGACACTTTAACGAAAGTAACAAGGAATGCAATTAAAAGCTCCGAATAAACACAATCAAGGAAATATCTACTGCATTGTCTCTGTTACACAAAACCACTCTGTTCTAAGTCTGCTATGTCTGTATTACAAGAAAACAGAGAGGGGTGAGTTTACCTAATGAAGTAATTAATTTTAATTTATTTGTCTTTACACTAAGCATCTACTATGCTCAATCAACACGTACTAAAAATTATATTCATATGAAGTGTGTGAAGTTTATTATATTTTTGTGTGATGCTGAAAATATTAATGTCTGTTCAAAGCCAGGGCCTTGCAGGTGCCACACAAGCATCCTACCACTAAGCTACATAGTCCAACTGTAATCTTTTCAAAAGAATCAAACTGGCAGATGTGGTGCTTTCATGGAAATACATTAACAATGATTATATTTAAAAGGTTAGAAATCATTAAATTATAATGATGAAAAGTCAGACAAGTGTGGTTGAGCAGCCTTGATCCTAGCCCTTGGGAGACTAAGGCAGGAAGACTTCAAGACACCACCAGAAAAAAAAAAGAGAAAGGTGAGGGGGAGGAAGGACTCGGGGAAGAAACAAGGAAAAACTCACTGCACTATAATTTTCAATAATTCTGTAGTTAGTGCACTGTTAAAGGAAAGCCCAAAATCTGTCTCATGTCAGAAGAGCCACCTACTATGGGACAGAAGAAAAACCAAAATTAAGGGACTATTCTATTGACACTAATCTCATAATACTTTGGTTTTGACTCTTCAAAACTTTTCTTAAGGTATAAATATCTCAACATTTATAAGATTAATATATATTATATGTATTAAACTTTCTGTCATGATATTAGGGTCATAGAGAATAGTAACTAACTCGAGAAAAAGGCTTCCTCTAGCTTCCTGTACATGATTCTAGGCTTGAGTCTCTATAACTAAGAATTAAGTGTGTGTACTCTGGATGTACTTAACAAACCATGGTCCTTTAACCTTTCTGAATCTGCTGCATAGGACACTTAAAATGTTTAAGTTTTCTGCAGTGAACTGTGACTATACCTAACAGTAAACTTAGCAGCAAACTCTGAAGGCACTAGAAGGATGATGAGACCCCACAACTACAATTCCTCCCCATTGTGGTAATGCTACTAAGCTGACAAACGCCACCTAAAGATCAGTGTTGAACTACAAACTCCTCAGGACATTTCAAGGCAGCCAGCTGAGATGGTCCAGCCTTATGTATTACTCTAGCCAGGATTTTAGGTACGCTCTACACTCATTACACAGAGACTGGACAACAAATGATTCAGAGAGCTCTCCCAGGACTTGACCATTATCTCAATTTTCTCAGTCCCAAAGAGATGCCATCGCCCTCCAGAAAACAGGAAGCAATCTAGAGAACATGACACCCACATTCCAAAGAGATGGGGTGTGTGGTTTTTGGCCATTTGGAGGGTTATTGATGTTTGTCATTGTTTAGGGGGATAGTTACAAGTTGTTATTGGTAACCACAGCTGAACAAAGGAGATCAGACTCAGGGAATCTCATTCAGAAAAGAAAAAGGGGATACAGAAATAACAGACTAAAAGGGTAGATTATTTAATATACTTTTAACTAAAAAAGTAACTACAATTCTTAAATATTTTACATTGGTATGGATTTTTGTATATAGATACAAATTTAAGGTTATTTTGTTATACTGTATATATGTTTCTACTCTTGCTTAAGGCATTTTTGTATACTTGTTTGTACAATACAAATTCTAGTTGTTTTTGTTAGAACATACTGAACATACAGTTCTACTCTTGTTTAAGGTATTATACCCATGCAGCTTATTTAACAATCTAATGCAAATTCCTAATCTTTGAAAGTTATTATTACAAACTACTTAGGATAATAAAGAAATGCAGGGTAGTAGTAGTCACCTATTACAATCAAACTTGTAGTCATGTTAGGTATGTTTTCAAGGTCAAACAGACATATATTTTAGATAGAAAGGTAGTCTTCAAACACTTTAGAGATCTACAGAATATGGCTTTTAAGATGTTTTAATAACATATGGCTATTTATGGCAATGAGATATGTCTGCTCCTGGCAGCATCAATCTACTTCAGAGAAGATGATGGACATTGAAGAAACTCCATATGGAATTTGCTTTCATTCTGGCAAAAGTTAGCCACTGGGCAAAAAAA
>LOEQ01006698.1:16824-29307 GCA_001685075.1 Bramus lutescens | reverse complement strand
AAGCCCTTGCCTTGACTGGTGACAGTATGCTGTCCAAATTAGACAAGCGGGGCACAAGAAAGTGACTGCTGAACATTTGCCAAGACAAGACAGGACAGTTCTTCAAAAATCCTGCTTCACAGAAAAGTTTGCCAGATATTCTAGGCCTGTAGGCTGAAGATGGATGCCCCAACGTTACAGAGGAACCCTAGATGACTCTCTGGGCAGCCAGTTGTTTCTGTTATTTCTTAGTTTTGGAAGTTGTTTGCTCTGTACTTCCTGTTTACTCAGGTAATATATCTTTCTCGGGTCTATGATGGGAGTTGAAAACTAGAGAGTTAAATAGTTTTTCTTCTTAGCAACTTCAGAAAAGAAACAAAAAAGAGATGTAAAGTATGTAAGGTTGAAAGACATAAAAAGGCAGTTTTGAGTTGGTAATTCAAGCTAGGGTAGAAAGTAAATTAGATACAAAACTTTGGACTCACCAAGATAATGACAGAAAGATAATGGAGTATTTTATCTGAATTTGCCAAGTGCAAATGGACTGGACATTGTGAATGTAATTCTTAACCTGATAATTATTCTTATTGTATACAGTTTTACTATGTTAAGAGTTAAAACTTTCCCTTTTTATTTAGACAAAAGGGTGTACCGTCGTGTGATATTTTGATCACATTCTGACAAAGTTTGCTTTGAATAAGAGGGCATAACTATCTACTAGTTGACCAAAATTAGCTATAGAGCTTTTGGAGGGCTGAGGACAGACAGAGAGACAGGAAGAGTAGGGTAGGGCTTACAGAGGATCTCAGTCTTTTTGGATGGAGGAGCCAAAGAGATAAGTCACTGGTGGCTTCTCTGCCACTTCTCTGATCATTCAGGTTCTTACCCTGATGTCTGACTACCAAGTGTTTATTGAAAACGAATAATTAGATAAATGCAACAGTGCACATGTAAACACTACAAAGCAAGCTTTCTTTGATTTCTGAAGTTTGATATTTAGCATCTATTCAAAGATGCTTATGCATGTGTGTAGATGTGTACATGTTGTTTGCATGTTATTTGCAAGTGTGTATGTGTGTGTGTTGACCATTACTAGACTCAGCCAATGGCAAGCTTGTAGACCCCATCTGATCTAACACAGCAAAGACCCATGCTGCCTGATTTGTACAGTTTCTTAAAAAAAAAAATCAATCCAAAAAATGTAATACAAGAGATGGCGAATATAGACAGACATTTTGTAAAAGTAAACATAACTTAAAATAGTAAAAAGATTATGGAATAACGTGGCTACTTCTACTTAAAATGCAAATTGAAGCCAAAGAGACGTGGGGTTTGTTGTTGTTGTTGTTTGTTTGTTTTGGGTTTTTTTTTTTTCCTAGACAAAGTTTCTCTGTAGCTTTGGTGCCTGTCCTAGAACTAGCTCTTGTAGACCAGACTGGCCTCGAACTCACAGAGATCCACCTGCCTCTGTCTCCCAAGTGCTGGGATTAAAGGCATGCGCCACCACCACCTGGCAAGAGATGTGGTTTGATCTTTCAGAACAGAGAAATTTTTAAAATTTTTTAAAGCTTACACGACATCAGGAGAAACTAGGTGAAGAAATGCTACTGTAGCGTGACTTAAAACCATTCAAACTACTGAGATAAAACATGAATATTGTTGAGATGGAAAGATCACTAACAAAAGAACTGTCAAAGTAAAACTAGATATACAATCTTTCTGGAATTTCTTTAACCTTTATGAAAACTTCAAAAAGGCTGTAAGAAGCTATTTATTTACATTTGCTACTTTCGTGCTGAAGGAAAAGAAAAACACAGATTTAGATTTTTCCATGTTATGGGCTGGTGAGTTGGCTCAGGAGGTAAAGTGCTACCTGATGACCGGAGTTCAGCCCACGGTACCCACATGGTAGGAGAGGATGGACTCCTGAAGGCTGCCTGCCCCTCAGACCTCCAAACACACACACCACATCACTTTTGAATCTCTACAACATACAACAAATGAGTAAATGTAGAACATTAAATATTTAAATTTTCTAGATTGAGAACAGACAATCTTAAAAAGCTAGGAGAAATTCCTATTAGACTATCAAATTCTATTGGAGGTATTTAGAAACCAAAAGGAATAGCTTTCACTACTGAAAATTTAAACTCCACAGACAGATTATCACATCTGTTCTTGTTCACTGTTACTCGCTGCACCAGCAGGGCCAGGCATGTGTGGGAATGCAAATACTTTTTAAACTAAACTCAAGAAGAAACAAGGGCAGGATGCAACACAAGCTAGGCTGCCTCTATGATTAAGGACGAAGAGAAGCCACCAGGCAATGACTAGAGGGTTACTGAGGGCTCTGGGACATTCTGTGATGCTCTGCTTAGTTACAACATGAGAGACAACATTTTAAAAATAAGGGAACAGGAGAATATATGGGGGAAAATGAACATCTACACAAATTTCACGACTCTTCCCTAATTATCTGCTTACTTTAGCCCAAATTAATGTGTAACTGGTTGAAGATTTTAAATTTTAAAAGAATGAGTTTTTTAAAAAATCAAGTAGCACAGGACTATGATAGAATGACCTCCTATGCAAATGAACATGACAATATAGCTAGTAATCACCAGCATGTCTTTCTAGCTTCCTCTTCCTTTACTTCTAAATTCACAAAACAAAAACAAAACATTAAAACAACAACAAACAACAGCGATGTCCCTTAGAGTTGTAGCAAAAAGATACAGTGGGACGAGAACTAAGAAAGAGGCAGGAAGGTGTTTTAAACAAAGGGCTACCGGAACGATTTCAGCTTTTTAAAATGGTGACTTTCTTTGGGGGTGGGAGGATGGTGACTTGGTGAGATGACACCATTAAAAACAAAACCCTCAGGACCTCACACAAATACAGCTCAAAGCACCTTAATTCTAAGTCTCTAGCGCCTAATGAAGCTAACTAAACTGTGTTAAGCTTTCATCAAGCTTCAGAGCAGCGGGGCTGTATCAGCAGTTCCTCTGAACCTAAAGCCATCCCTGCCCTGATCCCAGCGCTGTCGCTGGCGGCTTCCTGTCTGCTGTAGTCCGCGCACCTCCTACATAGGCTCTTCTATCAACCCACAAACATTTTGAAGCCTTAGCTCAAGCCTTTGTGGAGGCTCTGCCCTGAATACCTTCACCTCCCTGGTCCATCTCCATCATTTCTCAGACACTTGCGACAGCTAATGGGTTCAGTGACTTGCTTGGCTCTCTAGCTAGACTGCCACCTAAGATCTGGAATCTTTTTAAGAATTCATACGAATATACTCTGGAGTCTGGAACTAAACAAGTAGCAGGGACTAAAAGCAAAGTGAAGTTCAAAAGACCTCTGCCACAAAGTTTAAAAATTCAAATTTTTACCTACCCACTTAAAGTAATACTCTAATGAGGCTTCTGTTAGGTTCAAAATGAGCCCTAAAATGGCAATGCTGTTGACAATGTCCTAAACGGCAGTCTGGGTTCCTCAAGTGGGACTGATGTGATACCCAGGAGGCCTGCTGTCCAGTAAACAAAAACCTAGACTCAGCATTGCTCAGAAATCCCATGAAGTGGTTTCTGTTGGTCAGGAAAAGCCATCACTTCCATTATCCACCTCAAATGGCCACCTACCTTGAACAAAGGGCATGTAGTTCCTGATTACCACAAACAGCCCCCATACTAACATCTAGACCGTGATGGCCTACAACTACCTGTTTCCTGTTCCCATAAGACTGGCAGCACATTCCCCACCAGTGGGACTCCCCGAATAAACTGTCTTTCTATCCAGAGTGGTCCAGTGGTGTCACCATGCCCTTGCTTACAACCTTAACAGCTTTTCCAGTAGCTCAGATACCTACCAGAGCTGCTGAATCTGAACCCAGAGATAAGCAATCAAAAAACAAGACTGCTACTGAGCAGGATATTAAAAGTTCAAAATCAACTTCAGCTACACACAAGTTTGGGAATGGCCTAAGCTGTATGTTACTGTCTTCACAATAAAAGAGGACTTTTCCAAATAACTCTAAGTATCTGCTCTTGTATAAAAGATGCAAGATGTCTTCCTCATAGGCAAATATGATTAAGAATGTAATTTTAAATCTGGGTATGGTGGTACATGCTTTTAATTCGAACACTTTAAAGGCAAAGACAAGTGGATCTCTAGGGATTCAAGGGCAACCTGTTCTACAAAGAGAGTTCCTGGTACAGTTAGGACTATAGACCTTGTCAACGGATTGATGGACGGATGGATGGACGACATACAAACAGACAGATAGATGAATGGAGTACAATTCAACATAGAGGAATGTGTTTCAATTATATTATTACATTTCCACTAGTCTTGGTTTCACAGGTTTTCTTCTTAATGATTATTTTGTGCATTGGCCTGCATTAGTTTATACGCACCATGTGCACGTAGGAGCACAGAAGACGTTGTTCCCAGGAGCTCTAGCAATAGGCAGTTATATGCCACTATGTGGGTACTGGGAATAAAACACAAGAGTTCTCTGCAAGAGCTCTTAACCACTGAGTGATCTCTCCTTTCTATGGCCATAAAAACAATGTTGCAATTTTAAATAGAATGATGAAACTTATATTAGAGATCATAAATCTTTCATCTACTTAGCATGAGTCATTTTACTTAACAGTTTGCCTAATATTATTGATTCAGGCACACAGAAGGTTTAAAGCATTTTAAAGTTACAAAAGTCATGTATGTTCAAATACAAGACCAACCTCCCCTGTCCCCTCCCACACGAAAAACATACAAATCATCTGTAAGGCAACTAACCAGAGAGTATTTTGGTACATACCTTCTAATTTTGTCTCTACTGACATATACATTTCACAATAATAACAATCACCATAACCATAAAAGAGATGACATTTACTATATTTTATATAATATCACATAATATAAATGTTATATAATTGCAAAAACATTATATATTAATATATCATATATTTACTGATTAATAATCAAAAACAATAATTATAATTAATAAAGAATAATTACTAGTTATAAAAATAAATATTTAAATTTATCACTATAGTGATTATTAATTATAAGCATATGGGAATACAGGTAATATATAATTGTGTATTATATTTACTATATTTTATAAATAAATGAGCCATATCCTGTGCTAAACCACACAGCTACATTATTTCATTTAATCTTGAAAACAACCCAATTAAGATAGACTTGAGTTATTTGGGTTTGCTTTTTTAGTTGTGCATTCACTTTGCAACACAAAGGTCCCTTTTTTGTTTTTAATACATCTTATGCCATGAATTCCAAAAGCATAGATCCATCAGCTCAGGATCCTTTCCACTGATTCCCATCAAACTTGTTTTTCTCAGGTTGCGAGGCTGGTTTTGCTGAAGTCAGAGTCTCTCTGGTGCCTTCCTGATAAATTCCCTTCCTGTCATGGAAGCTATCTTTGCTCTTAGAGTGCAATGCTAACAAGACCCTGGGTACCACAGCAGATGGGTACTCCAGTTCTACCATGCTGATATTCATGTAGCAACCCTTAAACACACACTTCCCGGATGTCTACAGCATCACCATCCTACATTCACATCTGGGGCCAGTGGAACAGTTTCACGTTTTCTAAATGACCTAAAGAACACTGCAGGCTCCTTCTCATGTCCACGGTCATTCTGGTAAATCATGGGGGTGGGGGGATTCCACTGGAGGAGGGTGGAGGTGTTGCATGTGGAAGCTCTTCAGGGTAAAAAGGCACTACTTTTAGATGTCTCTCATAGTAGAAAAACTGCAGAAGCTAAAAGGTAAAGTAATTCCCTTGTCTTCCCTAGTCCCCTCACCACACATCCTGTAACTGGGGGTCACTGAAAGCCCTCCTTGCTTATACTAGATAAAAACTCTCCTATTGAGCCACATCCTCACTCTAAAGAAAGTCTTAGTTCCATATTCTACTTATCAATATACATACACATAAAACATAATATTTTTCAACCCTCCCAATTGTAACGAGTCCTTTTTACATAATGTAAACAAATGTTTGTTCAATAACCATCCACTTTAGTCAGTAGTTTTAATGGCTGCCCCAGTATTCCACTGTCTGGGCATAAAAGATGGTTTTAAATAGTACATTTGTGTTGCTCTGATTATTACATGCTTAATGTCATAAGTATTATAATGAATACCTTTATATATCTGTCTAACTCTTTAATATAAAAACATACAGAAGAAGACCCTGTTTTCAAGTTGTAGGTAATTATTTAGTTTCTACCTACACTGTAAGACTTAAAGTGGTTGCAAATTCAAGGCTTCATTGTTGGACAGCAACAGGTGCTTACCTCACCACAAGGAGTTCCAACAGGCAGTGTTGGTTTAGAACAGTGGTTCTCAACCTCCCTAATGCTGCAACCCTTTTACCGGCCTTCATGTTGTGGAGACCTCCAACCATAAAATTACTTTCATTGCTCCTTCATAACTGTGATTTTGCTACTGTTACAAATCATAATGTAAAATCTGTATTTTCTGATTATTTAGGAGATCCCGTGAAAGGGTCATTTAACAACTCCCCAAGGGGTTATGACCCACAGGTTGAGAACCACTAGTTTAGACTGGGCTAGTTCATGTGTTTCTTAACCAGAGCGAAGATTTTCCATCTGTTCTGAAGCTGTCCACACTTGAGTGTGCCTCCTGGTGACTCTATCTGCAGCATGCAGGATTTGAGTCTGAGCACTGGCTCCCTCCTGTTTTATTCCCCTGAGGTAAGAAGACAGAGGGGACATTACCTAGCAACATCACTGTTCCTGCTGTCTCCAAGCCCATCACCCTATCTGCATATATTTGTAAGGGTTCATGGAGGGCAGGTTTCTGACCAACCTTCTAAGGAAGTTTTTCCTTCACATGCTTCTAGCAACATGATGACACTGCAATATGATCTTTCATTTAAAGGGTAATACAAAATGTTCACATTCTACCATTTTACTGTTTTAACAAAGAAACCACCAACATGGTACAAGATGAATCACCACCTTGGACTCCAGAAACTGGGCTGAGATGTCCAGTGGATAAAGCACTGTGGCTCACAAGTCTGCTCACCGGAGCTTAATCACCCAGAACCCACATCAGGGTGGAGAGAACTGACCCACAAAACTGCGCTCTACTGGCACAGGTGTATCACACAAGCACATGGCACATACACAACAATAATAAAGAAAATAAATTTATTAGGTTAAAGTTTCTAAATTCTACAGATAATGAGAACAGTCTTAAGTGCTGGTTGGTGGTGGTACAAGCCTTTAATCTTAGCACTCAGGAGGCAGAGAGAGGCAGGGAGATTTCTGTTAAGTTTGAGGCCAGCCTGGTCTATAGAGTGAGTTCCAGGACAGCCAGAGCTGGTACACAAAGAAACCCTGTGTCGAACACTAAAACCAGTCTAAAATAACAGCATGGTACTGCAACTGGTTCTCTACTCTTCTATTCAGAATCTGCCTAAGAAAAAGGCAATAGAAAAGCTTTGTCTTGTGAAAGAAGCAAAGCGTAGAGAGAGAGAAGCAGCAAATTTTCAGATTCATCATGTATAAAGGCAACTAGACATTACCCAGGATCCTCCATATTAGAAATTCAATTTCTTAGGGGAAAAACAAAGTGGTTTTTCCAATTATCTATGGAAGAAAATAAGTAGCAACCCAGGAATTCTATCCAATCTACAATTCAGGTTTTCAGGTTGAAGGAGGGGAAGGGAGGTATTGTTCTGAGACAGGGTCTCTCTACAGAGCCCTAGTTCACAATCATGGCAGAAAACTTACTTTAAATAACTAACATATTCTTGAAATTTCTATATACGCCAAGTACTGACACAGATCCATGGCAGAGTCTGACCAAAAACAATATCCAAGAGAAAACGTCTTACAAGCACTCCATCAATTTGTTGGTGATATATGCCAAGAAAGATATCAGATGCCACCATTTTCCACAGATGATTTGTGTTTGACATTAGAAGTTTATCATCAGGGAATAAAGTCTCTAGCATTAATTCTAATTTCAATATTTTGATCAACACCATTTGAGAAGAACACTGTAACCAGAGAAAGCATAAATAATACAAAAGCAGTAACTTTTAAATAATTAGTCTTGAGGCCATCTCAACAGTTTATCATGTGAGTCCTTCCGTCACTCTGGTTAAGTACCAAAGCTTACAAGAGCTCTGCTCTGGCTTATTAGCAATGCACATGGGAATACACTGAGACTATTGTGCCCATCACCATCAGCCCTGATTCACTGTCCAGTGCAGGAGCCAACCATGCTGGAACGACCCCCGGCAGTAGCACTAGAGCATCAGTCAAAAGATAGCAAGTCTAGATGAAAATAAAATAAATGCCTGTCTGGTCCATTTGAGCTACTGTCTACAACAAATTACCATAGATTATGTGGTCTAACAAACAAATTTATTTCACACAGTTCTGAAAGCTGGCAATTCCAAAATCAATGTGCCAGCAGATTCAGTGACTGTAACAGTCTTCACTGTAAGGGCTTGTGATGAAAGAAGCAAGGGTCTCTCTCACCAAGACACTAACTGTGTATTACTATAGGGGTTAGGATTCAAAAGTGAAAACAATCATGGAGACACAAATATTCAAACCACAACATCACTAAAATAATCAGAGGGTTCTGGTCCTTGACACTGTAGGCTCCATGACCTTGCTGGTCTCAAACCACTGCACAAATAATGGGGTGTGGGGGGATGCTGTGTGTGCCACAACTCATCTAACCATTTACAAATGCTAGATATCCATAATAACACTTTCAAAAACAAGAAAAGCAGTACAGTAAATGAATCACTTTATAAAAAAACATTAATACTGGAGGTGATGTGGGATTTCCCTCTGTATACTGTGATTACCATTAATGAATAAAGAAACTGCTTTGGACCTATAGCAAGGCAAAACTTAGGCAGGGAAAACTAAACTGAATGCTGGGAGAAAGAAGGGCAGAGTCAAGAAGTCATGAAGCCACCGCCAGAGACAAGACGCTGGGAACTTTACCTGGTAAAAGCCACTGCCACATGGCGATACACAGATTAATGGAAATGGGTTAAATTAAGATGTAGGAGTTAGTCAGTAAGAAGTTAGAGCTAATGGGCCATGCAATGATTCAAATAGTATGGTTTCTGTGTGATTATTTCGGGGCTAAGCAGCCAGGAACCAACAAGTGGCCTCCCTCCTTACAATATGGAGGTGCAGTTCAGAAGGAAAATGCTTACTTGCCTTGCATGTATGAGGTCCTGGGTTCTCTTCCTGGCCCACAAAAAATAAATAAATTCAAGTATATGAAAAGCCAAAATCCTATGCTAAATAAGCCTAATGGGAGATGACCTACATTACAGTCATGTGGAGACTATGTTGTGATAACAATACTAATGTCCAAATGCTCATATGTTAACAACAAACAATCGTTGAGTATCAGCTATTTTCTATTGAAAAGAATAAAAGTAATGAAATGTTTATTTATTAATTATGCTGTCAGTATCCTCGCTAATTACAAGCTATGTAATGGCATAATGACAATGGGTCACCTAAGTGATTGTGGGCCTCTCAGATTAAAACAAAGCTGAGGTCTTCTCATCACCCAGTGACATCTTAACCATGACAGCACCACAGCATAGGTTATTGCTGATTGGTTTGTAGTGATGCTGGTGCAAATGAACCCAGTGCACTGACATTCATATAAAAGCATAACATTAAATCGTCTACAGTGTGCAGCATTTAGAATGACAGTAAGCAGCTGTTATTGGTTTCAGTTTAGGATGCGCTGAATTCAACAAGTTTCTTGGATGTACAGATTGCAAGGCTTCTCGTGGGTTGTGTACATTACAAGCCCCGAGAGACAGTAAGAAACCTTACCTAATGTACCTTTGTGGTAGACGCCTCCCTTCTTCCAAATAAGAACATTCACATGTCCTACAAACCCTTCCAGTTCTAGCATTCTGTGGAACCTACTTGCAAAAATAACTGTGACTCTCAAGATAACCTATCTTCTTATATTCAAAAGACATTCACTGGATAAAACTAGACTGCAAATACCAAATAATATCTGACCTTGAGAAGTAGCTGACCTGTATGGATATATTATTAACATCTACGGAAAGCCTCGTCTTGACTGACAATAAGGTTAAAGGCTGGTTAGAGGGAGTCAGAGATTCACATTAAATGAAGCAGAATAAAATCCTAGGTGACAAATGTTCTTGTGAAAGTAACACCACCAAGAGCTCAAGCAGCTCCAGAATGCCATAAGGAAAGTGTGAGAAAGATGCCAGGTGACCTAAAGAGAAGGCCCTCTACCTGTAAGAATGGCTCAGGCTACACAGGCTTTAACAGGCTGAACGGAGGTGACAAGTTCTGAGGCTCTTTGCCTTCCAACTAGCCCCCAAACATACAGTTCTTTACTGAAATGTGCTCCAAGAGCATTTATTTAAACCTCTGTACATTTTTACCACAATGTTTTTAATTTCTCTAAAAATTATTTAAAAAACAAAACAATGGTTAGCTTTTTTAACTTTGGTACTATTTTGCTAAGGAAAGAATTATAATCTCACTCATATTCTCTCTCTCTGAAACAAGGTTTCATTGTGTATGCTATACTGGCTTCAAACTCGACATCTTCCTGCCTCTGCCTCCAAAATATTGAGACATAGGCATGTATGACCATGCCCAGCTTCTGAGTAATTTTTTAATCAATGTAAAAATCACAAGATGAAAATTTTCACGCTTTTACGTAACACATTCAATTACTTCTAGAACACCTTCAGGAATATAACCATCACCACCTTATTGTTACGGACCATCACCACCCATCCTAAAACAAGCATTATACCCACAGCAAGAGGCACACAGCCCCAATCCCAGCTCACAGAGGCAGCAGATCACAATAAAGACCCCTATTCTATAAAAAGCTAGTCATAAAGTTCACCCATTTTACTTATGGAAAGTAAGAACCACGGATCGTATGGTGTGGGTATGTGGTTTGTACCCTCAAGAGTTCATGTGTTGGAATTATAGTCCTTAGTGGGGCAATGATCTAGTAGATGAGAAGCTGCCAGGTCAATGGGAGCATGTCAGTGAAAGGGTTACGGTGGTTCCTGGGGAGTCCTGGGTTAACACATATGAGAAGCCACACCCCTTGATTACTCTCTGGTTTCCAATTGGCAATGTGATAGCTTGCTCCCACCTGAAATATATGCCTTGATATCACATGAACTTAGCCCCTCAGCAAAGGAGAGATCAACAGCGTCACCTGATCTTAGATGTTCCACCTCCAAAACTGTAGTGATCTGAAAGAAAATGGCCCTCAAAGGGAGTGGCACTATTAGGAGATGTGGCTTTGCTTGAATAGATGTGGCCTTGATGGAGTAAGTATGTCACTGTGGGGGTGAGCTTTGGGATCTCCTTTACTCAAACTACACTCAGTGTGGTAGACAGTTCACTTCCTGTTGCCTGCAGATCAAGATATAGGACTCTCAGCTCCTTCTCCAGCACATCTGCTGTACGCTGCCGTTTCCTGCCATGATGATAATGAACTAAACCTCTGAACTGTAAGAGAGCCGCTCCAATTAAATGATTTCCTTTACAAGAGTTGCTGTGGTCATGGTGTCTCTTCACAGAAATAGAAACCCTAAGTTAGACAAAACTAAGGCCAAAATAAATCCCTTTATAAAGTTAACCAACTTCAGGTATGTTTTTAGTGTAACAAAAAATGAACTAACACAGAGGACAACCTTTAGGTTCAAACATTTTATCAAACTTCGACTTTAAAACCATGCCAAGCTTTTCCACGGTAGAAGAGGTCATTCAGGAAAGCTGTATTTTCCTTAAACTATGATCACTTGTATTTTGGCTTAGAAGAAACTATTTTCTTGTTTCCTTAAAGCAGGGTTGATAATTTACAGTGACAGCAATAAAGGGTAGCATTTTAATCGAAAAGCAGATGAGTTTTTTAGGTGGCTGTTTCTCAGGAAACTCAATAGCATAGTGGGTGACTTCTAGTTCTTACTTGTTTTGTTGTTGTTGTTGATTTTTTGGGGGGGTTCCGAGGCCCTTCAGTGTTTCAACTATCAGTGACCACATGAACAGAGCATGGCCTCAACTCATGTGAGAGCTTGTTAGTTTTTGTTTATGTGGACTGTGGTGTTTTGCTCTCTATCAAGTACTAGAATGTTCCCTTTCTATTGTTTAGGAAGGGATTAACAAAGATCAGTCAAGTAACAGTACATCAGTTACAAATGGTTATCACTTACTCCACAAACTAGGACATCACATACAATAAGCACTCTAAAAACTAGTTTAAAAAATTGTTTTTAAAAAAAAAAACAATCAAATCAGAACCACAACAATGCAACTAAGTACATAAAAGATCTTACCTAACTGTAGTGATGCGGGAGCAGGCCTGATTTTCATCCAGCCCAGCTCCTGTACGGCTAGCTTATACCCGGAAATAACAACACACAAATTGTATTCATTTAAGCAC
>LOEQ01006697.1:97532-107802 GCA_001685075.1 Bramus lutescens | reverse complement strand
AGAAAGAAAGAAAGAAAGAAAGAAAGAAAGAAAGAAAGAAAGAAGAGAAAGAGGAAACATTAATAAATGAACAGAGCTTCACAGTTCTCTGTCTGTGTGATGATACCAATCAACTCATTATATATGTCATTGTGATTCCAGAGGAAAATGGAGAAAGAACTGAGCAAAAGAGATGAAGAAATATACCTACACCTTCAAGATTGTTGAAAATCAAATTGATAGATACAATCTTAATAAACCCCAAACAGGATAAATATTAAGATAAACACATTTTAGCATCTTGAAAATAGAGGGGGAAATGACACGTTACATACGGGGGAATAATAACACAGGTAGCAGTGAATTTCTCATCCAAAGCTACAGAGGGCAGAAGACAGTATAATGATGGCTTTAAAAGTCCTAAATGACTCCTGTATCCTGCAAAATAATCCATCAAATATGAAAATGAAATAAAGCTGTCACAAGGGAGCAAAATTAGAGAATTTGTCACAACTGAATTACACCATAAGACTTTGTAGAGGATGGGGAAATGGCTCGTTGCTTAAGAGCACACACTCCTCTTGCAGGGGACCCACGCTCATTTCCCAGTAACCAACACCAAGAAGCTCATGACTGCCTGTAACATGGGTTCCAGCGGGATCTGGCCTCTGTGGGAACTTCACTTACATGCATATACCCTACATCTACGTAATTAAAAATAATAAAATAAATCTTGTTTAAAAAACTAAATGCTAAGGGAATCTCCTCTTTCTAAAGGCCTGCCTGATATCTCTAAATATTATCTCAAAGAAGAAGGAAAGAACATTGCAGATGGCATGTACCCAGAAGTCTCTGGATTAACAATAGGACCATATATTTCAAAAGGTCACTGAAATCACCAAGCAAACACTGTTTTTTAATTAATACAATTTCCTTAATTTGAGTAGGAATAAGTACATATTTTATACCAATTTTAATGCATTTTATAGTTCTATAACACTTTCCAAAACATTTCAAGAAACAAAACGTACATTTTTAAAGTTCCCAGTGTGCACAGTCTAGTTCCTATATTCTATTCAGTGTTGCATAGACAATCTGTCAGGCTAGATTCAATTGCATGACCTTACTTGTCTTGGTAAGGGAAGGGCAGGAATTCTGTATGCTAGTAGCTGTGATGCTGATAGGAAACCCAGAGGCAACAACAAAGTCCAGTAACACATATTGCCCAGGCTCTAGCTCACAACCATGTCTCTTCTGTAACTGGAGGTTAGAAACTGTAGCCCAAACATCTTCCTTCCTGCAGACAAAACATCTTAGGGTGGCATATTGGGTTTTTTTTTTTTGTTATTGTCGCTGTTTCTATCGCTAGGATAAAATATCCTGTCAAAAGCAACTTCAGGAACAAAGGGTTTTCTTTCAGGTTTATAGTTCTGGGGGGAGGAAGGGCAGATAAAGTCCATTATGGAGCGATGGCATCTCTACAAAAGCATGAGTCTGGCTGGCCACAGTCTAGTCACAGTCAGAAAGCAACGAGCCATTAATAGGAAGTGAATACAAAGCCTCAATCCCCACTCCCAGGGACCCATTCCATCTCCTAATGGTTGGACACACAGCTCCACCAGCCAGGGACCAAGTGTTTAATTAAACACATAAGCCTATGGGGGACATTCCTCATTCAAATCCCAAGAGGGAAAGCTGGTGACGGAGCTGCTTTTCTCATCGTTGTAGCCACAAACCTGACAAAAGCAACGCAATGGAGGGAGGGCTTCTTTTGGCTCACAGATTCAGAGGGCACAGCCTATCACCATGGTAAAGATCTGGTGGATTTTTACCACCAGGCTATGGTGATAGGGGAGTGTGTATAGCAGGAGCCATCCACCTATGGCTGCCAAGGAAGCAGAGAGTGCCTAGTTACGAATCTGCAGAGAAAGCTCGCCCCCAGTGACCCACTTCTTCCAGCCAGGTCTCACTTCTAAAGGTTCCATAACTTCCTCCAAAAATGCCAATGTCTGGAGACCAAGCATTCAAACACGAGTTTGTACAAGGTGTTTCAGGGTCAAACCATAACAGTTGGTCTTCTACCCACTTAAATTCTCTTAGGTCTCATCACACCAACTCAACACTTTGCTGCTGGATGAATTGAGTAACTCCAAGTCCTGACTGACTACCCAAACACCACACAGCCAAGCAAGCGCTGAGAGTCACTTCATTCCCAGCATGCTTCAGAACACATCTAAAGCTGGCTGCCTCGGCATGGGCTCAGAGTTCACAGCAGATTTCTGTGGAGAGCCAGAGAGACCAGAAAACCCTACTCAATCCAACATTATCCAAAAGCTCCTAGAAAATGCTTGTCAATTCTCATTGAAGCTACATCTGTGGGCCTATAGCTCCCAAAGTTGTATGCAAGCATCCCCTAATGAATCAAAGAGACCCCAAATCAAACTCCTTTCTTAGTAGCTCCCTTTTCCTGGCAGACTTTGTCCTGTCAGTCACATTGACTGCCTTCTCCCCTCTCAGATTCGCAAAGCAGAAATCTGAGGGTTATCTCCCAGTCCTTGCTGTTCCCTGTCCCCCACATTCAACTTTCAAATCTAACTATATTTCCTTTTCCTCTTTTGTCATGAAATACCTGAAGCTCTATGTAAGTTGATCAAGAAAAAAAATTAGCGATCCCATATTTCTTCCATTCGTTATTTTTTCTTGCGCTTCAACAAAATACTTGGCAAGAGCGACTTAAGGAAGAACGGGTTTACTGTGGCTCACAGTTTGAGGGTGTGCAGGCCATCATGGTGCAGAAAGAGTGGGGGCAGGAATGTGGAGCACCAGGTCACCTTGTATCCACAGTCAGGAAATAGACCCAGATGAATGCTAACACTCTACTTGCTTTTCTCCTTTTTATTCATTTTGGAACAGCAGTCCATGGACTGGTGCTGCCCACAATCAGAGTGGGTCTTCCCTCCTCAATGAGCTCAGACGTTGTCTTACTGACATATGAACAAAGCTGTCTCCTGGGTGATTCTCGATCATGTTGAGCTGACAATACGCGCTGGCCATCAATGCTCTGGAGGCTTAAATCATCGCGCTGCCTTCTGATCACCTGATACATACCTCAAGGTCTATTCAAGAGCAAGAGACAACACAGCCAGACAGGAAGCTAGCATGAGGGGCAGAATCAGGGTGCCCTTCCTAAAACAACATTCTCAGGGTACTGGGGAGACTGCTTTGTTAGTAAAGTGTTTACCTTGCAGACATGAGGACCAGAGTTTGGTCCCTCAAAAAAAAAAAAAAAACAAGAACAACAAAGACAAACAAAAACAAAACAAAACAAAAAAACCAGACAGACAAACAAACAAACAAAACCTTGGACATTGTGGCTCATGCCTGTAATACTAGTCCTAGAGAGATAGAGACAGGAGGATCCTAAGACTTACTGCCCAATCATCCTAGATAAATCAGTGAACTCTAGATTCAATAAGCCATTCTTTCTCAACCTGATGCTAACCTCTGACATCCATACACATGCATCTGGAAGCATTAAGTGCACACAAATACATACACATACACACACAGTGCATGCATGCATACGCATGTGTATATACACACACATAACTCCAGAACTCTAGAGGTCAAAGCAAGAGGATCAGGAGAATATGATGCCAGTATAGGCTATATAAGAAAACCCTGTCTCAATTTAAAAAAAAAGGAAGAAAAAGAGGAAGAGGAAGCTATAGATGAGTGAGCGAGGGAGACAAAGGTGTGCTCTCTGTCTGAAAATATCAGTCTAAACCAAATATAAAATCAAAGCTGGTCAAGGAAACTTCTCTAGAAACTCAAGACACTCTGAAACTGTTCTGACTGTGTAATTCCCAGATGCCCACATTTCCCTGACTGGCTATGCCTTTACAAATTCCATCGCAATAATTAAAGACAAGCCATCGCCCAACCCAGCACCAACAGTAACCCTCATCTTCAGCCCAGCTGCGTGTATGGCTAACGTAGTTACAAGTAATTCCGAGCTGTCCCTGGCAGCAGCCCGGAATCCTTCTCAAATAGAGCAAAAGCAAATAGCACAGGGGCTTTGGAGTCAGAAGAAAACAAAAAAGATCCTTCGGCACAACATCGCGAATTCCATTACAGTGGGCTGCTTGCTTGCAAATTGTTCAAAGAGATTAAAAAAGCCAATCTCCACTTGTTGTATATTCTATGATAGCTACGAGCAGGGATTGAGGAGAATGGGGTGGGGGGACCCGATAGTGATAATAAGCAAGTTCGCCTCACACAATAACAGGCAAATAATTGGCAATCAAAATTTTCTAATGAGAATATACCTAATGAAATTTAAATTCTGTTTCTGAAATAATTAATCATACAGATAGCCTTTGGCCTATTTTTTCCCCTAATTCTCTTGGGCTTTGAGTCCCTCAAACTCACTAGGCATTGTAAGAGCAGGAAAATTCCAGATTCTGGGCACGGTGGCACAGTCCTATAATCCCATCACTTGGGAGGTAGAGGCAAGAACCAAGAGTTCAAGGTCATCCTCAGTTACATACAGAGCCAGGACAACAATAAATCTTTCTAAACCACAGGTTTTTTTTAAGATAAAAATGTAAAAAATCCCATAAAGGCTTTCAATTAACTATATTTATTGGGAAATCACTATAACATCTAGCACAGAACAAAACAAAATAAAATGGAAGAAAAGAACAAAACAGTGCTGGCTGTTTAAAATACCTATAAACTGGGGCTTAAAAGATGGCTCAGTGTTCTTGAAGAAGATGTAAGTTCAGTTCCCATCACCCAAGTTAGGCAGTCCATAAGCACCTGCAACCCCCCAGGTCTGGTGCCCTCCTCTGACCTCTACAGGCAAGCGCAAGGTGTACAAATATTCATGCAGGCTCACATGCATGCACATAAATTTTAGAATAACTTCTAAGTAAAATACTTCTAATGTGGACCAGTGAGGGAATTCACTGGCAGAACGATTGCCTGGCATGCACAAAGCCCCGGGTTCTATGGTCCCCCACTGCAAGACCAAAGAAAGCAGTAAAAGGAACTGTAGCTCAGTAGAAGAGCACTTGTCAAGCATATGAAATACCCTGGAATCAGCCCCCAGCACAATAAATATATAGACATATAAGTACAATGTAGAAGTCTGTAAGCCAAGCACTTTAGAGCCGGAGGCAGGAAGGTTATGAGTTTGAGGATGGTTTGGGCTACCTAGAAGAAGCTCATATCAGAAATAAAAAAAACAGCAAAAAGACAAGCTCTATCTATGGTGATGAAGATCAATGCTGAAGTGCTTGCCTAGCATGCAGAGGGCTCTACAGTTCCAGCCCCAGTACTGCAAGGGGAAAACAAAGTCTATTTCTGAGGATCAAAAGATCCCAGATCTCTGTCCCCTGAAGCTGTCTATACCTTGAATTTAGGGGGAAGGACAACTCAGTTCCCAATTAGCCATCAGTATACTAATATTGATGCAGCAAGCACCCAATCGCTATTTTAGATAGATATACACAAACACACATGCAAGATTCAGATGGTGTTGTTGTCAACACAAGGCCTCCTCAAACCGAGGCTGGCCTCAAATGTTTTATATGAGGCTTCCTTTAAACCTCTGATCCTCCCTCCACCTCCCCTTGGGTTGCAGAAATACTCTATCCCAAAATGAGCAGAGAGACCAAGGCAGTCAGAATCACTGGGTCACATAGAGAGCAGAGAGCCACACAGGACTCAGCTCTACAGAGGGATGGTCAAAGCATTAGCTGGACCTGTCCATGCATCAGTATGAGAAACTGCCCCAAACCTGAGCAAAGAACCACCCCAAAAACTGGGAGGTAAGTGCCTGTGCCTCCCATGGGAACAGGAACGGTGTCTGCTGCCACCAGCCTCCGGAGGCTGACACAATGACTTTAAACAGAAGCAAACTGAATTCAGCAGGAAATGAAAAGGCATGAGGCCTCCCTCCCAGAATGAGACTGCATCCAAAATTCATTAGAAAGCAGGGGAGCTGGTGTGCTGACACAGGCCTGTCATCTCAGAGCTCAAGAAACAGAGGCAGAGGATCTTTATGAGTTCAAGACCAGCCTGAGCTAAAGAGGAACTTCACCACAGATACCACGTGGGTCTCAAGCTTTTCCTATGTTCTTTGGCCTCAGCCACTCGTGTGCAGGGGTTACAGATGTAAAGAACCATGTCCGGCCTTTAGGTTTAGTTTCATTTCGTTGTTTGTTTGTTTGTTTGTTTTTGAGACAAGATCTTGCTATGTAGCCCATTCTGGCCTGGAACTCCACGTGTAGCCCAGGCTGGGATCAGACTTGAGGCTATGCCACCTACTTCGGCCTCCTGCGTGCTGAGATTATAGATGCGTACCACCAGGCCTCCGAGGGAGGGGGAGTTAAAGGGTCCAACTTGAAACATGTATTTAAAAAAAAACAGGCATCTTCAAACTTGAAGCCTAGCACTCCTTCCAGAAAGGTAGGTACTCCTGTAGGTACAGCGCCAGCTAGGCTACTCAGTTCAGAAAAGCAGGCTCCTCGTAAATACCTCTGTTGCTGTGAATGTTGGCCCTGTGGTATAAATGCATTATTTTCAAAGCTCTTATTTTTAAATATTCATCTCCTTGAAGTAGGTCGGTCTTTCAAGACCCAGCTCCTCTCTGAACCCATCCCTTCTTTCTCTCCTAATCGTGATGCATTCAAACATGAGACCTAATTCCAGTTAATTTTATCAATTCCTTCCACAAACTCCTGATCTCTCATGCACATTCATGTTTATTTTGGAAAGAGAAAACAAAACAGCAATTTATTTTTTTGAGAATGCCTTCAAAATGGAGGCGGGGGAGCCACCATTATTCAATTATAAATGAGCTATGCAGTATTGAAATCACTCACTAGAAATGAGATGGGCTTTAACCCACTCTAGAGCACAGCAAGCATTCTTAGTCGGTTTAATGTCATCTTTAAAAGGCAATGAGGGGCTGGAAAGATGGCTTGGCAGTTAAGAGCACTTTATTGTTCTTGCAAAGGACCCAAGTTCAGTTCCAGGGAGGCTACAGCTCCAGGGAAGTTAACACCCTCTCCTGGCCTCTGTGGCTACTTCACCCATACACAACATCCACAATGCAAATGCATACACAGAATTTAAAAATAAAATAAAAAGGGAATGAACAACTGGGATGGTAACAAAATAAGGATCTTGTCACATGCATACACACTCATGCTGTGACCAAATTGCCTGACAATGTGCTGGCGTCTTTGTCCCCTCAATGAGTTTCATACTGAAGACAGACTACATCGTGCAGGCTTTGGGTATTTGCACTCCTCCAGTATGGTCAGTCTCTGCAAATATTCCTATCATAGGTCAGGCTGGTGACTAACTCCTTATGTAACCCAGGCTGACCCCAAAGTTGCAATCCTTCTGCCTCAGCCTCATGCATGCTGGTAATAGTGGGGATTGAACCTAAGGACCTCATATATGCTAGGCCACGCTCCTTTGACTTTTTATTTAATCATGTGTGTGTGTGTGTGTGTATGTGTGTGTGCAGTTGTGTGCATCTGTACACAAGTGTGTAAAGTACAGATTAGATGCCAAATGTCTGCCTCTATCGCTCCCCATTGAGCCTACATCTCACCATTTTGGCCAGGTTGCCTAGACAGTGAGCCCTTAGATCCTGCCTGTCTCCTTTCCCCCGGTGCAGGGATTAGAGGCACACCCCACCTAGCCCAGCTTTCATGTGGGTGTTGAGGATCCCAACTCAGATTGTCATGCTTGCATAGCAATTATTTTACCCAAGCAGCCCCCGAATCATATTTTGAGATATGGAGACTACAACTTTGAGGCCAGCCTGGGCTACGAGAAAGACCATACTAGGGAAGTTTAAATACATGGAGTCCACAGGGTGTATTCTGTCTTCGGTATGAAACTCACTGAGGGAAAGGGACACTTTTCCTTCTGACAAAGTAAAAACTAGTGTCACCCTGACAGTCCTCTACCCTCAATCTCATACCCTATCAGTTCTATCTTCAAATTATATTTCAGGGGCACAGGAGAAGTCTCAGCCAGCAAGGTGTTCACTGCGTTAAATACCCTAGAACCTGGGTAAAAAGCCAGATGTGATGGCAGGTGCCAATAATCTCAGGGCTGGGAGAGCAGAGACAGCAGGATCCCTGGGGCCCGCTGGCCTGACAGCCTAGATGATAATCCATTATCATCAATCCATTATCATCATGGTGGGACATAGTGGCGAGCAGGCAGACACGGTGCTAGTGAAGGAGCTGAGAGTCCTACACCTGTAGGCAACAGGAAGTGAACTGAGACACTGGGAGAGCCTTGAGCATATATGAGATCTCAAGTCCACCCCCACAGTGACATACTTCCTCCAACGAGACCACACCTACTCCAACAAGACCACACCTCCTAATACTGCCACTCCCTTTGGGGGCCATTTTCTTTCAAAACCACCACACCCACCTAGGAGAAGGCTCAGTGATTAAGAGAACCTGCTGCTCTTGCAGAGGACCTGAGTCTCAACAGGAGGCTCAGCCACCTGTAGCTCTAGCCCCCTCTTCTGACCTTTGCAGGTACGTGCATGCACATGCATGTACACACAACCACACCCATGCACATAAACAGAAAAAAACAAGAGCAACAATAAAATTTTTAAATGGAGGGAAAAGTTTAAATCTTTCAAGACATTAAAGGGAGGAAAATGTTGAAAATTGGAATGTTGCGTGAAAATGTAAAAGCTGGAAATCTCATTTAAAAAATCTCAGTGATAAAGAGTTAAATGGTGCATATGGAAAAGTCTTCTTGGGTGTGAAAGACAAAGACAACTTCTTCAAGTTATCAAGATGCATGCAGATCAACAATCGAACTCATCAACAGACAGACTCCGCTCTGAACGGCAAAATCAGAACGTGAATTTTCAAACAAATGCAAATGAATGGCATTTGGGGGTAAAAAAAAATAAAATTAGCACCTCACTGGCAATCACGGAAATGAAAGAAAATGTGATTGTAATCTGTCAAATTAGCAAAGATTTGAAAAACTCTGATATCTATTCATTGTGGAGGAAAACAAGGGACCACAAAGACTTTACGCATGGCTGGCAGAAGTGGAGTTCTAATGGAAAAACAGTTTGACAAAATACATCAAAAGCCTTTTAAAAGCCTCTACCTTTTGGCTTTTTAAAAAAAATCCACAGGAGACTATTTCCATTTGATATTGGACATTAAGCAGTCTACAAAAAAAAAAGATTCGTGTCATACCATTTCAAAGGATTTAAAAAGTATCTGCCTATAGCGAAAGATTGAATGAAAATAACACACAGCACCAGGAATGTGCACTTAGAAGGCCTTTAATCAGCGCAATGGTTGATTTTGACGGTCAGTCTGATTGGATTAAGAAACACCTAAGGAAATCATGATGGGAACATGGGGTGTGACTGAGGCCATCTCCAGAGCTTGTTGGAGTTGATGGCTCTGGCATAATCAATGATTAATCTCGTGATGAATTCATAACACAAAGGCATTGTTGGAAAGTGGGGAAGGGTAGATGGTGCCTAATTGGAAATTGGTCACCATCTGGGGTGTCTTTGGGGTGCTGTTTAGGTTTTGTCTTTTTTTATGGTGTGTGTAGAGAAATGTGCATGCCTGCATGCAAGTGCCTGCAGAGGCCAGAAGAGGGCGTCAGATGCCCTGACTGAAGTTACTGGTGGTGGTGAGCCTCCAGTCTGGGTTCTGGGAACCATTCAATTCCTATGAGAACAGTCTATGCTCTTAATTACTTACTGAGCCATCTTTCCAGCTCTTGGGGGCTCTATCTTGCCCTGGATTCTTTCTTTAGCCCCCCACTTTTCCTCTGCTTCCTGTCTCCCATGCCCTCCCAGTCATGACAGATACCTGGGAAACCATGAGCCAAAATGAATCCCTCCACCCTTAAGTTGCTTATGTGTGGTATTCTGCCTCGGTAACAGGAAAATTTAATAGAATAATACAGGGTGACATTAATAACATGTTATTAGCAGTATAGGAGACAAACAGGAAAAATTATAATAATACAGGGTGACAATGTCACAGTGTTACTAGCTGCATAGAAGACAAACATTGGCATTTATTTCGCTGTGCTCTTAAAGATGCAATAAAGTTTATCAAAAGAACAAAATATTATTTTAAGGCTGTAGGGTTGTAATTAGTTTATTTTGTGTTTCTATTTTTGCTGTTTTCCCAATTTACTAAAACAAACGTCTTAAATCAATAGAAAATTTCTCTTTCTCCCCCTCCCTCTCTCTCCT
>LOEQ01006697.1:38344-48345 GCA_001685075.1 Bramus lutescens | reverse complement strand
TGGTTGCTGAGAATTGAACTCAGGACCTTTGGAAGAGTAGGCAATGCTCTTAACCGCTGAGCCATCACTCCAGCCCCAACCCATACATTTTTTTTGAGAATGAGTTTTATGTACCCAGGCTAGTTTTTCCGACTTGCTATGGAGCCAAGGATGACCTTGAACTCCTGATCCTCTTGTCTCTACCTCCCAAATGCTGGGATTATAGGCATGCACCAACAAGGCAGTTTATACAGTAATGGGGATGGAACTAGGGTGTCAAGCATGCTGAAAAAGCACATGGACATCTGCAGTCCTGTTCACATTTCCTTTAAGTGTATATCCTAGTGGAATACTGGGATATGGAAATTGCATATGTTTCTGTATTGAAACCTAGCAGAAAGTGCTAACGGGGTCACAAAAGCTTTACTACTGTCAATGCATGAGGGCTGTGATTGTACCTAGCTTCTGCCAGCAGAAGAGTCTCAGGGATTACCTTTATATTTGTTCTATGAGAGAGAGAGAGAGAGAGAGAGAGAGAGAGAGAGAGAGAGAGAGAGATTTTCCTAGACAGGGTCTCCCATGGAACCTGTCTTGCCAGCAAGCCCTGAAGAGCCTCTTGCCTCTGTCTCCCTGGCTCTGCATTGCAGCTATGTAACACGACACTGGGCTTTTTATATGGATACTGGGGAATTGAACTGGGATCCTCATGTTTGTTCAACGAGCACTCTACTGCCTGAACCATCTCCCAGTCATATCTATTTGCTTTTAACCATTCAGATGGAGGCGTGAGGTGTTTTGAATACTGATTTACTTTGCATTTCTCTGATGACTAATGACATTAGCACCTTTTCAAATGTGTTATTAGTCATCTGGGCATCTTATTTTGTACCGTGACCGCCTACGTTTTATCTCCATATTTCTGTTGCTTCTTTTCCTTTGGGTTTTTGTGAGATCTTTTAAAAATTTTCACATACTTGAGTTATGGCTCCATTATTGGTGGCATATGTTGTCTGAGTAATGCTGTCAAGACTATCATTCTTCGTGGCTTTCAGCACACAGAAGGATGCGTTTAAACTGGGTGGAATTTCGAAGAGGGAAATTTTATGCTCATGAGAGTTTTCGATTTGATATGTGCTTAGAAAATTTCCTGTCTGTGATAAACTATTCTGACAAAAGGAACCAGGGGAGGGGAGGAAGGTTTCTTTGTGCTTACAGTTTGAGAGTGCAGCCCACATGGTAGGAGAGTCACAGGACCATGAGGCGGCCAGTCACGTTGCGTCCACAGTCAGGAAGCGGACGGAGATAAGTGACACACATTGATGGTGACTCTCCCCTCCTTTGTTAACTAGCTATCCCTCACAGGCATGGTCTCCTACATGACTCTAGATCCTTTCAAGATGATAATCATTGTTAACTTAAGAATTAAAGGACACAAGGGGGCTGGAGAGACGGCTCGGCGGTCTTAACCACTGGCTGCTCAATGTCCAGTGGATCTGACTCCCCCCAACAGACATACATGCGGTCCAAATACCAATACACATAATAAAATATTTTTTCAAAAGTGTAAAATGAGCCGCCAGGTGGGGTGATGGTGCATGCCTTTAATCCCAGCACTCGGGAGACAAAGGCAGGCAGATCTCTGTAAATTCAAGGCTAGCCTTGTCTACATAGTGAGTTCCAGGACATCCAAGGCTACACAGAGAAACTCAATCTTAAAAAACTAAATATATAAGTGTGTGTGTGTGTGTATGTGTGTGTAAACATAAAAGATAAAAAGATAGGGGCAATAAGAAGCATATGTAATCCCAGTGCTAGGGAAGCAGAGACTGGTAGAATTCTTGGTGTTTTTGCAAACCAGCTCAGCCAAATCAGCAATTCCCAGGTTAGGTGAGATTCCTTGCCTCAAAAAATTAAGGTGAAGGAAGACACACAACATCACCCTCTGGCCTCAAATGCACAGACACACATATGCTCACATACCTAGACATGCATTTGTTCAACACACACACAAAACAATATCAAGCATAAACTTTGTTGCATCTATCTGTGCATATAATTGAAGTATGAAATATACATGTGCATAAGAATGAGATTAAGAGGTCCTTTGAGCTTTGAAAAAGTATTTACGTGATGAAGCCCACTGTTGGAACTTACCAGCTCCAATTTTGCCTCCTTCTAAAAACAAATACTACATCTTATGCTCTGGGACAATGGTCTATGCCCTATCACTTGTATTTTAATAAAACGCTGATTGGCCAATAGTCATGCAGGAAAGGTAGGTGGGGTAACCAGGCAGGAAGTAGAGGTGGGGTGACGAGAATAGGAGAATTCTGGGAAGAGAAAAGCTCAGTCTGCAGCCATCACCCAGACACAGAGGAAGAAAGATGAGGACACCTCTCTGAAAAAGGTCCCAAGGCACATGGCTAACACAAACAAGAATTATGGGCTAATATAAGTTATAAGAGTTAATAAGAAGCCTGAGCTAATAGGCCAACCAGTTTATAATTAATGTACACCTCTGTGTATTTCTTTGGGACTGAATGGCTGCAAGATCAGGCAAGACAGAAACCTTGGTCAACAATCTTGATGTCCCCTATCCTAAGGAGTTGGGCAAAGCACAGAGAAGACTGTGCTTAGCTGGACCATCTCAAGATGGACTTATATTTCATATACTCATATGCTCATATGTCATGAGCAACATTCTCTGCCCCCTCCCTGGAGACCATTTTTTTGCTACAGCTTTCCCTACCTTTCTAGACCATTCATCTATCCAAATGTGTTAGACAGAATCTCAAATATCCAGATTCCTTCCCTCAACTGCCCAATGGCTCGCAATGATGTCAAATCCATCCCAAGTTCTGTTGATTTTACTTCTTATTCCATAAAAGTGGACCACTCTCTCCATTCCTTCCATCACTATCGTCCTTTAGCTGGATACCTGTTGCCACCAGGTTCCTTCACTTCTTAATAGCACTCTACTGTGAAAGTTTGAATGAAAATGCCCTCCATGGGTTCATGTATTTTAATACTTGGTCTCCAGTTGTTGAAATTGTTTGGGAAGGATTAGGAGGTGTGGCCTTGTTGGAGGAGGTGGTTCACTGGTTTGGGGTAGATTTTGAGATTCCAAAAGTACATGCCATTCCAATATGCTCTCTCTGCCTCATGGTTGTATCTCAAGATATGAGCACTCAGATACTGCTCCAACACTGTGCCTGCCTGCCTGCCTGCCTGCCTGCCTGCTACATGCACTCTGTCATGATGATCATGGGCTCAACTCTCTGAAACTGTCAGCCCCAAATAATTTCTTTCTTCTATAAGTTGCCTTGATCATGTTGTCTAAACACAGTAATAGAGAAGTAATTAAAACACTTACAAATCTACTTTTTATTGGAGTAACCAAAGAGGCAAACCTAAACACATCTAGCTCCACCCCCTTAGAACAATGACCACATCTAGGAACTTGAACCTCCAAATCAGATCCTACCTTCTCCAGCCTCATGTTCTACCTTCTATGTTACTGTTGCCCTCCTGAAACAAGGAGTCATTGTTTCTTTCATATTCTACATGTCGCTTCTGGCCTCTGTCCTTCACTGCAGACACCCTGTGCTACGACTTCACGTCAGCCTCTGTCTCTCTACGATGCTTCATCCCTCCAGACCCAATTTAAGGGACATGCCACTCAGAAAGTATTTCCCAACCAGCCTTCACACCCTCTCACCTTCTTCTCTGTTCGCTTGAGCTCAGAGCAGTGCTGTTATTTCACTTAGCAATGTGAAGGGTTTCTCTTGACCTAGAGTCAGCCTCTTCCATGAAACCATGAGCACCAAAGCCAGTGGTCCTCATTTTGTATCTAGTCTCCCTGTTCTTGGCTCTAGCAAAGCACTGTCTCTTAAGACTGCTGGAAAATTAAATGGTCTCCAAGTGAAAAAAATCATTATAATCACGTGACAATCCTTTCAGGTTTATCTGTTTTATGATATGTTTTTATTCTATTTAAACAATTTTTAATTATGGGCATATGTGGGAAGTAGGAGGGTATGTGCCTATATGTATGCAGGTGACTTTAGAGACCAGAAGAGGGCATTGGATTCCCTGGAACTGGGGTTATAAGCAGTTGTGAGCTGCCTGATGGGAGTGCTGGGAACTGAACATGAGGCCTTTGCTAAAGCATATACTCTTAACTGTTGAGACATCCCTCTAGTCCTTTGATTATATTTTATTAATATGTAATTGTATTATTTTTATTTTAATAGTATGTCAATAAATGACACACACACAAGCATGTGTGTGTGTGTGTGTATGAAGATAAATAGTACAAAAAATTTAAAATATCCAGGAACTGGAGATGTAGCTCAGTGGCAAAGTACCTAGCATTTGCAAGGGATGTTGCTATCTATTTCTCTCTCTCTCTCTCTCTCTCTCTCTCTCTCTCTCTCTCTCTGTGTGTGTGTGTGTGTGTGTATGTGTGTGTGTGTTTTATACATTATTACATAGAAACAAGCTTCTAAAATAAATTTCAATCAACTTTTATTACACTTATATATATGTGTGCATAAGTATGTGTTTGTTCATGCCATGGCACACATGTGAAGGTCAGAGAACAGAGTTTCAGGGAGCTGCTCTCCTTTTATCATGTGGGCCCTGGGGTTGGGTGCTATAAGCACCTTTACCTACTGAGCTAAAACACCAGCCCCTAAAATACATCTTTAAGCTTTTTGATTTGTTTTTAATTTTATGCATATGGATGAGTCATCTGCATGTGTATCTGGACACCCCAAGCAAGCCTGGTTCCCATGGAGGCAAAAAGAGGGTACTGTAACCCATGGAACTAGAATTACAGACAGTTGTGAGCCATCATGTGGGTCCTATAATCTGACGCCAAGTCCTCTGGAAGATCATCCAGTGCCCTTAATCATTGAGTTATGTTTCCAGCCCTCTAAATTATATTTTAAAATCTCTTTTCTATAGTTTTAGTATGTATTACAAGAGAAGTAGAAACAAAGGTACATAATTTATTCCACATTTTAACCTAAGATTCCTGAAGAGCTGTATAAAATGGAGTTTTCCCAGACCCCATTGCATGAAGTCTTCTCATAGCTCAAGAGTGAATCTTGCCATTCAATACCTTTGAAATGCTCTCTGTGGGGTAATACTTGGGGAACCAGAGCATCAAACTCCCCCAGTCCAGTCATTATAAAAGTGGGGTCCTCCATAAATGGGAACAGTTAACCTCTAAGCAAATTTAAATGAAAAAAAATGCTTCAGGCTGATATTGGGTTCCCTTATGCTGCACTTAGTCACTTTAGCTAAGGCCACAGAAGAGCATTTAGATCAAAACACTTCAAACAAGCCCTGGACTTTTCAGTTCTGGACTTGGTGATGCCAAGGTGACAGTTTTGTTGTATGGACAACAGGTGAGAATCTGGTCTTCAGAAGGAATCAGTTTATTAGAGTCTTTAGAAGGGACCATGTGTAGTGGAATACTACTTTATATGGTGTGAAGACATTTCGCTGTGATTGGTTTAATAAAAAGCTAACCAGCCAATAGCTAGGCAGGATTTTCGAGTCAGAGAGAATGCTGGGAAGAAAAAGGGTGGAGTCACGAGGAGATGCCCCAACTCAGAGGAAGCATCATAGCAGGACAGAACAAAGGTAAAAAGGCCAGAAGGCAAAAAGCAAATGAATAGAAATGGATTAATTTCAGTTATAAGAGCTAGTTAGAAACAAGCTTAAGTTATCAGTCAAACTTTCATAATTAATAAGTCTCCCTGGAATGATTTGGGAGCTGGCTGGTAGGACAGAAAAATCTGTCTATATCCATGTCTGACTCACATGTGAATGGTCCTGGCTTGTTATGGGGGACAGCCTTCCACTGCAGGGTTATTACCTAATAGTGCCCCCCAAGCTTTTCATAGAACCCAGAAACTTGGTTTGTATTACTTTCTTCCTGTAACTACAAAGATGTAGGTTGACAAGGTGGCTCAGTGGGTAGAAGGCATTTGTTACCAAGCCTAACGACCTGGGTCCAATCCCTGGTACCCACATGGTGGGAGAAGAGAACTGGCTTCCATAAGTTTCTGGCCTCCACATGCGGGCTATGGCACCTGTGTTCCCTTTCTATAATAATCATAATAATGGTCATAATGATGTGTATGGTGCTGATAAATCAAATTCATATTTTAAAGAGGGCTTGAGAGATGGTTCCATGATTGGGAGCACTTGCTGCTCTTTTAGAGGGGAACCAAGTTCTATTCCCGACACTCACATGGTGGTTCACAACTGTTTGTAACTACAGGTAATACCACACCTTTTTCTGCCCCCCTGGACACCAAGCTTATGTGTGGTACATAGACAAACACAAAGACAGAACACTTGCGCATATAGAATAATAATAAAACAAAACAGAAAAGCTAACAATCACACAACTTTACAGCCCACTGGGTCACGTTTAACATGGTCCTGTCCTTTACCCCTCTGACTTTTTAGCGTGCGTGTGGGTGTGTGGGTGTGTGCATGTGTGTGTGCTTTGGCACACATTAGATGTCAGAAAACAACTTTTGGGAGTCAGTTCTCTCTTTCCCACTAGGATGCAGGTCCCAGGCATTGAACTCAAATCGTCAGGCTTGGCACCAGAGGTCTTGACCTGCTGAACCATCTCACTAGCCTGTATTTATATTTCTTACAGCTCTCAAGTCAGACAGAGCTCATGGTATAACGGTTTAAAAAGTAGCTTCTCAGATGAGCATGGTAGCACACAGCTGCATCTCACCCCCACCACCACCACCACCTGTTGAGGAAGGATGATCGTGGGCTTAAAGCCAGTTTAGGTTACATAGAAAAGACCCTGTATTAAAACAGCAACAGGGCCTGGGAGATGGCTCAATTAGTAAAGTATTAGTAGCTCAAGCATGAGGCCTAGAGTTCAGATTGCGCAGGAGCCATGTAAAAAGCTAAGTATGGTGTGTGTACCTCTAATCCTAGCACTGGGAAGACAAGCAGGCTGATCTTTGGAGTTCCCTGGCTCTAGTCTTACATCATACCCAAGTGCAGACTGTGGCCCTAGTAGATCAGGAAGGAAAATAAAACTGACAGAAAAAGATATCTTTGGGGCACTTAGAAGAATTTGGAATGTATAATAGATGGAATTATGAAATCATTAGGTTTCTTAAGAAAGAGGACATCAGTTGCATTACAAGAGAGAAATATTATTCTTAAGAAACAAAAGAGAAGATATTTAGAAGCGAAATGCCATTTAATCTCCAACCTATTACAAGGGGGAATTATGCACGTGTGTATGCACGTACAGGAATATGCAGAAAGGGGCAGTGAGCAGGGCTGGGAGATGGCTGGGCAGGTAAAGTACTTGCCATGCGAATATGAAGAGCGGAGTTCAGGATTCCAAAATGCACATAAAACTCAGGTGGGTGGGATTATAGGCAGTCCCCCTGTAATCCCAAAGCTTGGTTTGCACACAGGAGATCCCTGAAGCAAGCTAGCAAGCCAGACTGGCCAAACTGGTAAACTCTATGTGACGTGGGAATCCCCTCTGTGTACTGTCATTACCATTCATGAATAAAGAAACTGCCTTGGCCTGCTTATGGGGCAGAACTTAGGTAGTCAGGGAAGACAGAACTGAATGCTGGGAGAAAGAAGGGCAGAGCCAAAGAGATGCCATAGAGCCACCAGAAACAGACGCTAGGAATTTTATCCAGTAAGCCACTGCCACATGGTGATATGCAGATTAATAGAAATGGGTTAAATTAACATAAGAGTTAGCCAATAATAAATTAGAGCTAATGGGCCAAGCAGTGATTTAGTTAATACAGTTTCTGTGTGGTTATTTCGGGGTTAAGCTAGAATCTTAACAGTAAGGGCTGGGTGTGGGTGTGACTGATGGGATAATTGCCAAGAATCCCCCAAAGTGACCTATAGTCCCAGACTGCATACAAAATGAGAAAATGAGCTAAATACCTGTATCCACCTCTCTGCTTCCTGACGATGGATACAATGTGACCAGCCACCTCAACTCAAGCTCCTGCTGCTGTGCCTCCCCCACCATGAGGGAATGCATCCTTGAACTGTGAGCCCCAGTAAACATTTCTTCCCTTAAGTTGTTTTGTCAGGTATCTTATCACAGCTACGGGAAAATTAATAGACACATCAAAATTCTTGTTACATATTAAATATTTTATTGAGTGCCTATTAGTTTTGCTTTTTTCTTTTTGGTGTCAAGGTAACCCACTCTAAAAATGCTTTAGTAGAATTTTGTAATGCTTCTCTTTGAATTCATCCACTGCTTTAGTCTTCAATCATAAATCCATGCAGCAAATATTTATTGATCATCTGTTACATAAGCAGTTTTATGTGAAAGCTCGAGAAAACACACATGTGTGACACTTTTCGCTTCTGGTATAAAAATGGAAAAAAATAACAGTGTAGAACAAAATCAAATAGATACGGTCCTCACTGTAAGACTCTAGATGAGTGATCTACCACTGAGCCAGAGAGATGACTCGGTCATGAGTTCTAGTTTCCAGCATCTCTATAAAAGAAGGACACGGTGGTGGTGGTGGTAGTTGTGGTTGTGTATGTCCCCAGGCTAGAGGGGTAGGTGCATACAGGTCAATCACTGTAGCTTGTTGAACAGTTCATTTGGCCAAATTGATGATATCTGGGTTTATCAAGAGACCCAATCTTGAGAACCTATATTCAATACCCAGGACCCACATGGCAATCCACAACTGTCTATAACTCCATTTCTGGGGCTCCAACACCCTCACACAGACATACATGCAAGCAGAAATAAATGCACATGAAGTAAAAAACAAATAAATCATTAAAAAAAGAGATCAAATCTTTAAATAAAATCAGGTGAAAAGTAATTGAGAAAGACACCCAATGTTGACATTTGACCCATACATGGATATGTGCATGCACACTGACATATATGCATGCACACACACACATGCATGCTATATGTAGATAATATCACACACAGAGACAAGCGAGAGACTCAGAAAGACACATGAAGATGATATTAATATTCAGTTATTAATCAGAATGGCATTTCAAGTCTTTGGATATTGCCAAGATAAATACATTACAGAAAGATGAGAGAGTTAAATAGAAGAAAGGAAGAAGCCATAGGAAGAAATTGTGAGATCACATTCCTCTTGTCTGAGGTTGCAAGAGACCTTCTAAGTATGAAAGCAGGAGAGGAAATCACACAGATATCAATATTTCTAACCTCACTCTTTTCAAATATGTCCGCACAAAGAAAATCACTACCAACAATATTGACAAAAATCTTCTTGGACAGTTTGGTGCTGGGCACAGATGAAGGATGCTCTCTGAAGAGATTCGGCAATGACTGATGAAATATAAACAGGAAACGGGGAGGAGGATGGAGGTCCTCGTACTAAATGAACATCTTCAGGGACTGGGGTGGGGGACAGAGTTAGCAAGTAACAGAGGGAGACTATTTTTGTTTATTTCTATTTCTGTGATGAACACTGACAAGAAGCAACTTGGGAGAGGAAAGGGCTTATTGAGCTTATGTTTCCAGTCACAATCCATCACTGAGGGAAGTCAGGGCAGCAGGAAGCTGAAGGCAGGTCTCCTTGCGATTGTACACATTATTACCTCTGACCGAAGAATTCACTTCACAGTCAAATCAGCAGGAACCATGACGTATGCTGTTTGCTGGCTCGCTCACAGGCTCACGCTTAGTCGGCCCTTCTTACATAATCCAGGACCACCTGCCTAGGAAATGGTGCTTCCCACAGTGGATCTGGGCCCCACAGACATTCTAACAGGCCCATGTGATCTAAGCAATTCCTCAGTTAAGGTTCACCTCTCAGATGACTCCAGGCTGTGTCAAATGGACAGCTGAAGCAATTAGGACAAAGGTGGAGAGTGACCAAGCAGGACACTGAATGAACTCTGAATTCACCCACTCATCAGTCCATGCATCCACCCACCCACCCATGAGTGCATACTTCACACACACACACACACACACA
>LOEQ01006697.1:3716-15076 GCA_001685075.1 Bramus lutescens | reverse complement strand
AATGATTAAAAAAGGAAAAAAGAAATAAAAAATATCCAGGTTTAATTGGACGTCTGCACTCTCAGGTGACCCCGAGGGGGGAACAGAAAGCCAACAGGACCACCCAAGAAGAAGAGGGAAGACCACGTGTTTATTCTCTGGGGGGCAGTTTAAATAGCCTGTGGGAGTGGTCTTGACCTTTCCTGGGGAGGAGTCAAGGTTTGGTGGGCTGGAACCTGTGGGATTCGGGAGGGACACCAGACTCATAAAGGGCCCTAAACTTTGGCCATACATGCTTATGTGCCCATTGGACTCCTCGTATGGCATCAAGGAGGTCTTGGTCATCCAGCTCCACCAGGAGGTCTGTCTGCAGGCTTGGAATATTAGGGGCTGGGGGTACCAAACATAAGCTCAAAGGGTATCAGCCCCATTTGATAGCGGGAATTTCTAACCCTGAACAAGGCAAAAGGGAGGAGGGCCACCTAGTCTGCGCCAGTCTCTAGGGGTAATTTGGTAAGGCTCTCTTTTAGAGTTCTGTTCATGCATTCTACCTGTCCTGAACTCTGGGGTCTATAAGCACAATGTAATTTCCAATCACTCCCCAGAACAGGGGCTAAATTCTGACCTCACTTGGGATACAACAGCCTGTTTATTATCTGACCCTATCATAGTAGGAAATCCATACCTGGGCAAGATGTCTTCTAGGAGCTTCTTTGCCACCACCTGCACTGTCTCATGTTTGGTGGGTCCATCCTGAGAAAGTGTCTATAAACAGTAAATACTTATACCCATATTTGCCAGGTTTAATTTCAGTGAAATCTACCTCCCAGCATGCCCCAGGCTTTTTCCCTCTGAGTCAGATCCCAGAGTTTCCACAGCATTAGTTAGCTGACAGGCTTTACTTTAAGAGACTTCGTCCATATTTTTCCGCTGTTAATTATGTTAATTGATCCCTGATCTTAACTCCAGAGTGCCTCTGTAGGTCTTTCATTCTACAGGGCCCCACGTGAAAGGAGCAATGAATCTTTTGCAGTAACTGTAGGGGAATGTAGTATAGTAGTGGAGTTGGGATACACTCAGAGCTGCAATAGGACAGCTCTGGAGGCTGGAGCTGCGATGGGACCACTCAGCCCTGGAGGAAAGGTGTCCTGACTATCGGGAAGCCAGGCTACCTGAAGCTGGGGTGCAGTGGGGGAAAGGTCTGCCCGCAGGATATGTGGATCCTGCTCTTCTTCTCCTGGAGAGCCGTTACAGTTGAGTTCTGCTGTCCCCTTACAGGAGTGTCCTAGCAGAGCTATCTGCTTCTTTGGCCCAAGATGTTTCTTCTGCTAACACTCTGCTAGCCGCTGCAGAAATGTAACAATCTCCTCTGACTCCAGTGAAAAGTTGTTACTTTTCCTCCACTGGCCTTACTCAGCCCCCTTAAGGAGCAGCCTAGCAAGGTTCTTCTGTTCTCTTCCACCTTACTGAGCCCCCCTAGGGAGCATCTCAGTCAGGTTTTTCAGCTCAGTACTCTAAGGGACTTTCCAACCAGGTTCCTCTGCTCTGCACCTGCAAATGAAGATCGCCACCCAAGACTCTTGAGAAAGAGTTTATTTGGGAAGGAGGAATCCAGGAGAGTGGCTACCTCTGCCAGGGAAGGATTAACAGCAGCTCTTAACTGAAGCCTCTCAGTGGAGAGGCTTATGTAGGGCTTCTTAGGGGCAGAGTTTTCCCAGGGAGAAGGGGCATTGGTTAGTTTTTCCCTGCTCAGGGATTGGTCAGTTTAGCTGGTCAGGTGCAGAGATGGCTCTGCCTTCATGGCCAAAGTGTGTTGCTTTCATTGGTCCTTTTTTAGCTTTCTGACTCTAATCTTAGGGCCAGGGCATATTTCTTTCACTGGCTCTGATTCTAGGGACAAAGTGTGTTTATTTGACACTAGTTTCAGAGCCAGGGCACATGTCTTTAGTCCTGGGTTCAGAGATAAAGATGTTTACTTCCTGACCCAGGCCTCAAATACAGGGTGTGTTTCTTTTACTGGCTCTGGGTTCAGAGTCAGGGTGATCAGTGATTGGTTGGTTCCCTGCTCCAGTTGTCCCTTTTACCCTACAGTCACATTTGCCCCAAATGGACAGGTAGAATAATTTTGCTGTCCATCTATCACCACCATCCCTCCAGGCATTACCCCCATGGGGAGGGATTTTATCCAGGCCAGGTCCTCCCAGGTGTATTTGGGAGTCTTAGGTAAAACAAGGAGTTCAGGGTCTACTAGAGCTGAAGCCAGGATCAGGCTGATCTGTACTGTTACCTCCCAGGTGGTTTTATCTGGCAAACTGTTGCCCCAAGGGACAGACCCGTCCCCCTTCTGGTGCCCTGGACACTTTCTAGGATTTCCACAGGGCTTTGAGAAGGCCCACAATTTCTTCTCTATTTTTGACAGCCTTTCCCTCCGCAGTCAAAGAAAGTTTCCCTTTCTTTACATATTGCCCTGTGTACACAGGCAGTTGCAAATGCACAACAGCTATTGGTATCGACGTTAATCTTCCACTCCTGTCCTAATTCTAGAGTCTTTATCAGGGCCACTAATTCTGCTCTTTGAGCAGAGGTGATAGTAGGCATTGGCTCTGCCCAAACTACTTCTTCCAAGGTACTGACCGCAACCCCACACACCTCTCTGTCCGTTCTGCACAGACCTGCTCCATCACTGTACTGGGTGACTTCCACATCAGGCAGAGGGGTGCCCTCAGATCAGGTCAGACAAGTGTACCTGACCAAGATTCCAGAGCAGTTGTGCAATGGTGCTTCTACATCTGGGATAGGCCAGGTTCAGGGCTGAGGGCACCTGGAATGTTATTCCGGCAGGATTGAGTAACATGGTTTGATAGTGAGTCATTCTGGCATTACTCAGCCACCTGTCATGAGCTGCTTTAGGATGCCTCAAGTATGAGAGGTAGTTATGGTGAGATTTTGTCCCAAAGTCAATCTGTCGCCATCTTGGAAGGCCACAGCCACTATTACGCACAGACAGGGAGGCCATCCAGCTGCCATGGGGTCCAGTTTCTTGGGCAGATAGGCTACTGGTCATTTCCAAGGACCCAGGATCTGGGTCAGGACACCTCTAGCTAGGTACTTCTTTGTGCTCATCCACAACTAAGTATAAGGGCTTAGTCACATCTGGCAGGCCCAATGCTGGGTCCAAGAGCAGGCTTTGTTGGAGTTTGTCAAAGGCCTGCTGATGGTATTCTGCCCATAAAATGTACTATTCCTTGGTGGCCTCATATAAGGTCCTAGCCAGTTCAGCAAAACCTGGAATCCACAGCGAAATCCGGCTAGGAACTCCCTCACTTGTCTAGCCATGGTGGGAGTGGGGACTTAAGCACCTTCTCTTTTTGTGCATCGGAGAGCCACCACTGTCCTCCATTTAGGATGTGCCCCAGGTATGTTACCTGCTGCTTGCAGATTTGGGCTTTCTTGACTGAGGCATGGTATCTTCGGCTCAGAGCAGGTCAATAGAAATGCCTAGAGGCTATTTGGCCTGTGATCCAAGGAACCTATGACAGATAATAGAGGAGAGGATTCAGGAAGTCTCCTTATATCATGATTACAAAATCTAAAATAAAAAAGCAAGGATAGTAAAAATCAGCGTGGTTATATTCGCCTAAGCTTGTGGACGCAGCAGTATCTGAATCGCTGCAGTAGTGGACAACTGAGAGCCTATAAATTTGTCAGTGGCCTCTAACACTGGCCTCTGAGGGGACTGCTAAACATAAAACACAGCAGGCAATGAGGGACCAGCACTTCCTGGTCCCAAGTCCCCAGAGGGACACTGCCAAGCAGAGAACATGGCTTGCATCCTACCATGCGGACCAGCTTCAGCTGTGGGCCAAGATCCTGGGTCCTGGCCTGACAGCCAAGCTGGGGGTTGGGGGGGGGAGTAGCCTCAGGGAACTGCAGCTTCAGGCCAGAGGAGAGTCTGTGAAAATGTAAAAGAGCAGGTTAAGCCTGTCCCCTAGGCAGACTTGCAATTTGGATTAGAAGAAAGATAGTTTACAAACCTTAAATGAGACATCCAATGGCAATAATCTTACTTAAAATATCCTTCCGGAGACCTTGAGCCACTAAGTAAAATTCTTAAAGGGAGCAGTGTAATGGATTAAATAAAAATGCTGCGGATCCCCGAGTGGCTGCAGTGGCAGAAATGCTTTAGGTCCCTAAGAGGCAGGAGTGGCAGTGGGTCCTGAGAGCAGCCAGTCCAAGGCAGGGACTGGCACAGTTCCCTGCAATGACTGCAGCAGGCCACGAGTCCCAGGCAGGGAGCCTTGTGGTGGGTGAGAGACCTGGACGGGGTAGCCAGTCCCACACTGCAGGCCTCCAAAGGCACACGTCATGCAGACTGAGGTTGGATATTTACTTAGTGGGTTATGGAAGGGAAAAGGGAGAAGGGGAAGAGCAGAGAGACAGAAAGAGACAGAAACAGAGGGGGGAAGGGGAGAAGTGGGGAGAGGCAGAAGCTGCCTCTTTGAGAGGGAGGTGGAAAAGAAAGGACTCCGGCTGGAAGCTGAAAATCAGCTTGCCTCGGTGGACAAGGGAGGGAGTGGGCGTGGCTTGTCTCTTAAGGGACAGAGCAGGCTATTACACATACTTTATCCAGGACTCTACAATTATTTTCTTATTTGTTAAAATAGGTGGTTCATCATATATATCCCGAGTTACATATATCGATTAATAAAACCATTCTTTGACAGTTACGCACACACACACTCACACATGCACACACACACTCACACACATATACACACACACTCACACACATATACACACACTTACACACACTCACACATGCACACACACATTCACACATACACACACACACTCACTCACAAACACAGTAGTTTTATTCTGTTTCCTCTTATCTCATACTTCTCAGATCTTCACATAACCAGACATTTCGCTACCGCCTGCCAGTTCACAAATAACCACACTGAGGCTTAATATTAAGTACAAACTGTTTGACCCATTACCTCAGGTTTATTAACTAGCTCTTACAACTTAAATTAACCCATTTCTATTAGTCTACATTTTACCACAAGGCTCATGGCTTGTTACCTCACCTCTTGCTTCCCTGGTGACTGCTGGTGTCTCCCTCGACTTTGCCTTCTTTCTCCCTGTATTCAGTTTTGGCTTTCCCGCCTAGCTTTATTCCGCATTGCCATAGACCAAAGCAGCTTTGTTGTTCAACCAATAAAAGCAACACATATTCACAGCATACAGAAGGACATGCCACATCACTTCATGTCAAACTCATCAAAGCTTCCCCTAACAACAGGTCGCTTTTAGAGATTCATGGTTTTTTTTAATTTTTCTTATCTGACTCGATAAGTTTATCCTATCAGTGTAACTACAGATAGCTTTGGAAATAACAGTGGGATACCAGGGGTCTCATCAATGGATACAATGTCTCCCTACAAAAAAAAAAAACCTTTCAATGGCCCATAGTTCAGAACAGAAGGGTAAAGTCACATGAATCAGCTCCTCATCACATGGACAAGGTCTAGCGGAGGCTCAGGGCAGGGAAACATGTAAGGTGTGAATTAAGGTCAAAGGATTACAAGTAAGACTTCACAAAAAAAAATAGCCAAAGAAATAATAAATGGTATAAAATGGAAGCCCACAGAATGAGAGGGTATTAGGGACTGCAGACCCTCAGACCCTGAATTTTCTATGACGCTTTGCCTGCCGGAGTGAACAGCCTGTTTTCCTGTGTTTGCAGCTGTTCAGATGAGTTCCTGATGGCAGAGGAGTGGTTTCGGGTGGGTTTGCAGCTGAAATTCCCGAGAGCTAGGGCGTGGTCAATAGTCAAGGAGATCCCTATAGAAGCTGCCCTGGAACACAATAAAATGGGCATTCTTGTTTCAAGAGGGACCCGTGTCTCTGTGTGTTTTTTAATCCCCAGACCCTTGCCCGATCATGGTTCCAGGTGGTGCAGGTGCCATAAGAGGGAATAAAGAACTAAAAAAGAAAAAAGTCAGAAAATAAATACTCCATTCAAAATGGGCCTTGGACCTGTAGAGAGTATTGTTTAAAAGATACAAAGAAAAATACTACAGAACATCTCATAAAATGTCCCTCTGCACTAGTCATTTGGAAATGCAAACCAAAGCACTGTTGATATTTCATCCTAACCCAGTCATAAGGGCAAAGATCAAAACAAACAAACAAACAAACAAACAAAAAACCAGAAAACCTGGGAGGGATGAAGGGAAAAAGGATGTTCATTCACTCTTGATGGGACTGCAAAATTGTACAACTCTGCAGACCAGTGTGGATAATTCTTAAGAGGTTGGCAATAAATATATTGTATGAAACAACTATACCACTGGTTTATATCGGACGTTACAGGAAGCAAAATGAACTTTAAATATCTGAGAGCAAAAGAACTCTCTTACACTGTGCTGTTCCAAACAAATTTCTTTATTCTTCTCTCTTTATTCTAATGCCCCTGTTCTAATTCTAATTCTTCATAACTACTTCTCCTCTAGCCTCAAAATTCCCTTTCCCTCATGGGGTTTGAAGCAATGAAAAAGATTACGAGTTACCTCTCACTGGTCAAAAGAATATTCCTAGGGTAGGTGATGAGAAGCCAAGACATTTACCATGGCAACACAAGGGTTTCAGGAGTAAGACCATGACTGGATGAAAGATGCCCAGTACCCAGTGACAACTTTGAGACATATACTAGGACATGTCAGCTATTGTCAGCAGATTTGGCAAGAGAAGAATTAGCATGCTTTTCTTAGTGTCCTTTGTATAGCAACCTTGGTTGGACACCTGCCACTCTGACCTTGTACACAGCTGTAAAGTTTCAAACTCATGATCTATTTACAGAAAGCCTTCAGTCTAGTTTAAACTTACTCTGAGGTAAAAGTGAGCTAATTGTGTGCAGTTAGTCGAGCAAAAGGAACAAAGCAGGCTGTTAAGTGTCTAGAGTCCTCATGGGACAAATAGATCTAATTAAGAAGCATGTCCTAGTATACTTTCTATATATCAAAATTATATAGCTAAATGAAAAGTCATCTTCCTGACCATCCACAGATGTAGATGCCCCAATAAGATGAGATACAATCATGAGATGACATATGCACATCACATGAGATTACACACTACAATGCAGGTATTGGGGAGACACCAAGCTGCCTTGGCAAATGTGAGCAACAGTTTCCAGAGTTGATGGTCCTGCAGGCCTTGACTGGACAGAATTAACCTCCATCAGCAAATTACTCCTCTGGTGGGTTGACATCTGAATTATTAATTGCCGTATGCTGCATACTACCATGGCCTACAACAGATAATGATAATGTGTCCACATGCACTATGGGGCACTATTCATATGTAAATAAAAATGGAATCATGAACTTTGTGGGTAAATGGAAAGAATAAGGAAAGACCATATTGAGTGAGGTAACCCAGACCAAGAAACCAAAATATTACATTTTCTTTCTCATATGTGGTTCCTAGCTCCAAACACACAGATCTGAGTATACAATACTGAACAAACAAAGACATGAGGAAAGGGTAAAGGGACTGTATGTAGGGTGGGGCTGAGGATTGGGAGGTTAATGGCAGAATAAAGATGAAAACAGAGTTATAGGGCCAATGTTCCAAGTGGGGATGAGGGAGATAATTTAAAACAATGGGGGAGGTAGTGGGAGTGAAATAAGAACACAGTTGTTTTTGATCAAGCCCCAAAGGATCATCCCATATATATAGATAGAAACAAGGGAATTGGAATGAACGAATTTGCTTAGTGTTCCACAAAGCTTTTCAGAAAACCAAACTCTTAACAAAGTTTGTTCATATGCTTTTATTCAAGTGAAGACCCAGGGAAATTCATGGAGCATAAATGCCACGGAGAAGAGGAAGATGAGGGAACAAAGAATATTTAAAAACTGTCCTACTTTGACCCCAACCTGAATAGATAAGGCAGATTTCCCAGGATTGTACACAAAGTCAAAGCCACAGAGACTCTGTGAGGTTGGGGACTCTGAGGTGATTTGTCACTCAACTAAAAATGAAAGAGTATTTACTTTTCAGACTCTCAAGGTTGATTAAGATTTGTGTTCTTTAAACCTCAGTATGTAGATATTAAAACACTGTATAATGGAAAACATAAAGGAGACCATTGTCAATGGAAAGCTAGAAGGATTTTTATAAGCACAAGAAAAAAAACATTAATTGTAAACATTTCTGGAGGGAAATGGTTATGTGCAATCAACAGTTTCCGAGTCATTTTACCCAATACAGTAGAGCTGTATCTAGATGAACCATGGATTCGTGTGTTTATGAATTGAAGTAGGAGAAACTTTAGAAGAACTGATCAATATAAACTGATCAAAGTTTAAGTACTTGGACATCGGACATAGAAATTCCTTCAGAGAAAAATCAATGAATTCTAGGATTTACAAAGAGTTGGAGAGGAGGGATAAATTTTATTAACCTTTAGATATTTGGGGTTCTGAGACATAGTGGTGAAACAGTAAATAGAAAATGCTTTTACTCCAGCAAGGACACTGGGAATGTTCAGGGTGTGTTCCTGCCATCTAGAAGAGGAAAGATGATGCAAGGAGAAAATGATAAAATAAGTAGATTATGACTTGACGTCAACCTGAATGGGTGATGAGGAGTGAATTTGATGAGACAAGCATCCTAAGCCAAAGGCCCTGCTTGAGGTTTGGGATTCTGAGATCATGTCATTTACCTGGAAACCATAGAGTACTGAGTTTCTGAGTCATCATGGTTGATTTATCCTGGGGCTGTTTGTTTAAACCACAGTTTGTACTTATCAGAAATCATATCTCTTTGATAATGCAGCTCTTAATTTGGAAATAGTAAAAATAAACCGTTTCATTGAAAATGTCAAGGATCACATTGTTGATGGATATTCTGTGCAGAAGGATTCTGATAAATATTGGAGTAAAAAAATCACTCCTTGCAACATATTTACTTTAAGGGGAAAAAATGAGTATGTGTAATTAGAAATTCCTGACTCACTTTCCACAGCACATAGAGCTACATCCAAGAAAATCTGAGGTGCATGTGTTGAAGAGACAAAGCTAGAAAAGATTTAGGAGAACTGATCACTTGAAGCTTTAACATCTTGGATATAGAATCAGTGGAAAATGTTTTATGAAAATCATTGATTTTGTGTGTTGTCCTATGAAGTAGAGAGGAAGAGAGAGAGAGAGAGAGAGAGAGAGAGAGAGAGAGAGAGAGAAAGGGGGAGGGTGGAGGAGCAGAGGCACAGAGGAAAACTTTACCAAAATTTAGATATTTGGAGTCTGAGCTACACTGAAGAAACCAGTTGATTGAAAATTCATACATTTGGGGAGAAATTTAAATACATTATTTATGATAGCACATGTATTCAGAATTGGTAATGAAACCCCTAATAGCATTAATAAAAATGAACACAGCTAATATAAATGAGTAATGATTTGAACCGAGGACTATAGAAAATAATGAAACAGAGCAATCATGTCGCAAGTCACTTTATTCCTTCTGAAAACACAAATTAAAACTCCCATCGGAAACCGTAATAAACACATTACAACATTTCTTTGCTCAATGACTGAGTACTGGAAAAACGGTGGAGGCCATTAATTCTCACACAGGTGTTTGGGGACTGCGAGGTCATGCAGGTGACTGTTCATATTGATCCTGAGCATCAAGTCAAGAAACACCACAGCTGAGGTCTTGAGACACAGAAGACAGTGGATCACCCACTTGGATTGAAACAGTGAACAAGTTGAGGAGCTTCTTATCAGTCTGTGGTTGATTATGAATTGGATTCTCTGCTCATTTTTTCTGACTGGTAACAGGAAGCAAAAGCACATGAAGACAGCCTGAAAACTAGCAGCCCTTCCATTATTACTTTGAAAATTCTACAATGTGTGTGAGAACACACACATTCCATGGGTGTCATAAAAGATAAGACTGGGTCTTGGGTCAGGGTGGAGAGATTGCATGGAAGAAAGTGTATATGCGACTTGGGGGCCCAGGCTGTGACCCTGAATGCACAGACTACCTCAGCATTTCAAATTTCATTTCATACTCAAACCTGAATGCACAGACTACCTCAGCATTTCAAATTTCATTCCATTCTCCATAACTATTTTTTCTTTCATTTTCAAATAGGTGGCTTTTTGTGTATAGCTCCAGGAACAAGCTTTTATTTTTAAAATATGGTTGTTGACAATTTCACATAAACANATGACTGAGTACTGGAAAAACGGTGGAGGCCATTAATTCTCACACAGGTGTTTGGGGACTGCGAGGTCATGCAGGTGACTGTTCATATTGATCCTGAGCATCAAGTCAAGAAACACCACAGCTGAGGTCTTGAGACACAGAAGACAGTGGATCACCCACTTGGATTGAAACAGTGAACAAGTTGAGGAGCTTCTTATCAGTCTGTGGTTGATTATGAATTGGATTCTCTGCTCATTTTTTCTGACTGGTAACAGGAAGCAAAAGCACATGAAGACAGCCTGAAAACTAGCAGCCCTTCCATTATTACTTTGAAAATTCTACAATGTGTGTGAGAACACACACATTCCATGGGTGTCATAAAAGATAAGACTGGGTCTTGGGTCAGGGTGGAGAGATTGCATGGAAGAAAGTGTATATGCGACTTGGGGGCCCAGGCTGTGACCCTGAATGCACAGACTACCTCAGCATTTCAAATTTCATTTCATACTCAAACCTGAATGCACAGACTACCTCAGCATTTCAAATTTCATTCCATTCTCCATAACTATTTTTTCTTTCATTTTCAAATAGGTGGCTTTTTGTGTATAGCTCCAGGAACAAGCTTTTATTTTTAAAATATGGTTGTTGACAATTTCACATAAACACATACATACACATGTAAAGTATTCTGATAATTCTTCTCTCTGGTATCTAAAATCTTCATCTCAATCTTGTCAAGACCCCTCTATCCAATAAGTCCCTTCATGGTATCGTTTATTTTAGTTTTATTTGTGGCCCTATGAATTTAATCAGGACTATGTGTGTGCCCTTAGCTTTGGAACTAACTCTTGAGTCTAATGACCTCATGAGTGGTAACCATGGGAAAGGCGAGTGTTTTTCCTACCCCAAAACCTCTCAGTGCCACCTAGTTCAGAAAGGAAGTGTGCCATCCCATGAGCCAGGTCCTCGTCCATAACCTTCAGCAGACAGGAAATGACTAGGTTAGTGTGAGCAAATATGCTTGCTGTGAGGAATGTCCAGAATACACAACAAGTTTAAAGCACAAAGTGTCAGAAGCCCTGGGAGCTGAAGAGAGTCATTTGAAAAGAATACAGAGAGAGAGAGAGAGAGAGAGAGAGAGAGAGAGAGAGAGAGAG
>LOEQ01006696.1:67859-81105 GCA_001685075.1 Bramus lutescens | reverse complement strand
TATGGAGATCTCTGTGTGACTTTCTTTGGGGCTTGCCAGCTGTGGGGTACTGGGTGGAACAGAAACCCCAACAAACAGGCCCTGATCATTTGTTACACCAGGTAGGATGCCAGCAAATCTCTTCCCCTCACTCTGTTCCCTCAGACCGAATATCTACTGCCCCTGTCTCATCCTAATGTTACAATTTAGCATCCACTGCACTGTTCACCCAGGCCCAATTCCCGCAACACCTCCATCCACATCCTTCACTATACCTGTCTTTTCTCTACTTCAGAATATACATGGCCTCATTTTTTATTCATTTTGTTGTATAACATCTTATTTTTTCAAATTCTTGAGGTATATTAAATACAATATGAATGTATCATATAATATAGGACATTCTGTGTCAAAATTTCAGATCAACTAAACCAGTTTAAATATCAAAGAAGATGGATGTATCCTAAAAGTTTTAAGATCTTCTCACATGATTTCAATTATGAATTGAAATAAGCTTATAATCAATATTTGATTGAATTTTTTCCATTTACAACTTGGATTTCTAGAGATTTAGTAATAATTCAAGAATGGGTTTTGATATGTATTTCAGGTTAGATGCTAAAGTATTGTAGACAGAAAAGATAATATAGTAGAATTAAAAAGCATAAAATAACTATATTTCCTTAGTTGATTACTAAAATCACAAAATGTACTAAAGAATCTGAAAATGTACTTTTCAATATGTGTGCAAAATCAGTATACACTTTCAAGTCTATGGGCATTTTCTAAAGCAGAGTTAAGATTCCTATAATAAATCATACTCAGGAGGAAAAAGAGTGATTCACAGCACAAAGGTGTTAGTCCAGTTCCCTGTTTACCTATGAGAGTCAGAAGATGCAAAGTGGAAAGTGTCAAACATTTAAAGACATGAAAATGAGAGAAAATTGATAATAATTTCAATATGAGCAACATGTGTTATGTGTGGTGCAGAAACAGCACACCATATTCTGCTACAGTTAACCAAGACTACATGTAAGCAAAAGTACCATGTAATGGAGAATGTGGGAGTTTCTAAATTAAAGAAGTATTCAGGAATGGTTACAATGAAGTTGTTGCACAAAGAATTTTTTTCTAATTACTGAGTGCTGTTCAATACCTTACTACTATACTTTAGTTTCAGACATTTTATGAATATCATTTATTCATCCTCAAATAAAATCTTTCACCATATTCATCCATATATTAAGATGACTACACTCTCAACAGAGTAGGGTCAATTTAAATGTTGTCATAACTCATTTTTATATGTATTCTCCTTTTATATATTAGACAATCAAACAAACGCTGATATGGAGACTTCTAACAAGCAAGGAACAACTGATGTTTCTCTTTATGTAAAAAAATAAGCTTCTTGTTAAGAAAATATGCTGAATGAGGTTGTTATGATTGCTCCTAGTTATTGACAGACATTCTCTGCTTACTTTACCAATTTGGTTTTCCCATTACATTTCTCCATCCCCACTCATCCATCCATAGCTATCTAGTTGTTATCTCCTTCTTAGGGAGATTCAATTCTGTGTCCTAGTCCCTCACTCTGTAAACTCTGTGGTTATATACATTAGAGCCTGATTATCACAGATTAAAAACTAACATCAGCATATATGTAATGTATATATGTACACATACATATCCTGCTTCTCTAAGTATATCTGGGGTACCTCATTTAGGATTATTTTCTCTAGTTCCATATATTTATAAATAAATTTCATTTTAAATGGATGATCAGTCTTCCATTTTGTGTATCTATTACATTTCTTTATCCATTCATCCATTGATAGTCATGTTGTATGTTTCCAATATATATGTATTATAAATAGAGCAACAATGAACATGATTTAGGCATGTGTCTCAATAGAATGTAGAATCACTTTGAGTACATGTACCAGAAGAGCATTTCTGAATGTTAGGGTGGATCCACTACCAGATTTCTAAGGAAACAGTGAATTGATTTTTTAATAGTTACTATATATGGTTTTACACTCAGCAGCAATAAATTAGTCTTTTTCTTATTCCCTATCCTCATCAGCATGAGCTGCCATTAATTTTATTGATCATCGGCATTCTGACAGGTATAAGATAAAATCTCAAACTATGTTGATTTGAATTTCCCTGATGAATACAAATTTTGAATATATAGTATTTTCTCAACAATTTGAGGGCTAACGAATTCTCAGTTTAGCTATGCATCTATTTTAACTGCTTTTTTGTTTTCTTGATGTCCAATTATTTTTATTTTGGATATATTTTAAATGTTAGCTTTCTATCTTTATATTTTTGGCAAAAATATTTTTCCATGATATAGCATGTAGCTTTGTCCAGATGAAGGTGTTCACTGCCATACAGAAACTTTTAGTTCCACGAGGTACATTTATTAGTTGTTGCTTTCCATGCCTAGTGAGAGTATTCTATTCAAAAAGACTTCTTAGGACTGGAGGGGGAGAGGAGAGGGTGATTGGGGGAATGGGAGGGAAATGGGAAAAGGGGAGGAAGTGGAAATGTTAAATGGTATTATTTATAAAACAATAAAAATAAATTTTAAAAAGAAGAATGAAAAAGATTTCTTGTGTCAATTTTTTCAAGATTATAGTTTGTTCTCTCTTCTATTAGGTTCAGTGTATCTAATGTAATATTGAATTCTTTTATCCATTTGGAGCTGAATTTTGTACAGGGTGATAAGTATTCACATCTTTATGCATTCTGCATGTAAACATTTAATTTGACTAGTATTATTTTTGAAGATATTGTCTACTTTACAGTGTAATTTTCTGGATCACTTGTCAAAACAACAGGTATCCAAGGGTGTGTTCACTGAAACCTAGGTTTTCAACTTAATCCAGTGACAGCTGCAGCTGTTCCAATATCATGTGTTGTGGTAATAAAGCTATACAGGATAATTTGAGGTTAGTGATGGTGATAAATGAAGTAGCTCTCAATTATTTAGAAATTTCTAGATAACTTGCTTTTAGTTTTTCCATATGAAGCAAAAAGTGTTCTTTCAATTACTGTGAAGAATTTTGCTGTGATTTTAATCAGGATTGCATTGAATTTGTGGCCTGATTTTGAAAGATTGGATATTTTTATGCTGTAGGAGGCTGCTTGTTCATTCCCAGCCATTCAGCCTGAAATCAGCACACAGAAACTGTATTAATTACAAGACAGCTTGGCCGGTCACTTAAGTGTATTTCTAACTTCTTATTGGCTAGCTCATACATCTTAATTTAACCCATCTCTATTAATATGTGTTTCACCACATAGCCATGGCTTACCAGCAAGGTTCCGGCATGTCTTTTCCCAGAGGCAGCTACATGGAGTCTCTCTGAATCCACCTTCTTTTCTTCCAGCATTCAGTTTAGTTTTTCCCACCTAGCTCTGTTCTGCCTTGCTATAGGGTCAAAGAAGGTTTTTTTTTTAATTCCTTAACCAATAAAAGCAAGACATAGACAGAAGGACGTCCCACACTATTTTTACTATGTTAATCATATATGCCCATGATGACAATATTTCAATATTCTGAGATCTTCTTTAATTTTTAATTCAATGTGTTAATTATTTTATTATACAAGTATTTAACTTGCTTAGTTAGAGTTGTTACTTTTTATGATTTTGAAAAGTATTGGTGCTGTGATTTAATTCGTAGTCTATTTGCAATTTAGATATACACGAACTAATGATTTTTGTGTTTTAAATTTGTACCTGGTACATTGCTGATAGCATTATCAGCTATAGGAGTTTCCAGATGAAGATTTAAGATCATTGACATATATAATCATATCAACAGAAAATAGAGAAACTTTAGTTTCTTCCCTTTCTATTTAAATCCCTTTTGGTCTTTATCAGTTGTCACATTTCTCTAAGTAAGGCCTAAGGTACTATATTGAGTAAGTATGGAAATGTTGGCACCCTAATCTGTTCCTATTTTAGTGGAAATGCTTTGAGTTCTCCTACATATAGGTTGATGTTGGCTGTGAGTTTGTTGTATATAGCCTTTATTATGTGAAGGTTTGTCCCATGTTTGTCAGGTCTCTCCAGGAATTTACCATGGTATATTAGATATTGTCAAAGGCCTTTTCCACATCTAATGAGATGTTCATGAGGTTTCTAGTTTTTTTTCTAATTATATGGTGAGTTATATTTATTTATTTTATGTATGTTTTACTATTGCTGTATCTCTGGTATGTAGCCTACTTGATCATGGTAGATAATTTTTTGATATGTTCTTTGATTTATTTTAAAAGTATTTATTGATAAGTTTTGCATCTGTCTTTATAAGGAAATCAGTGAGTAATTCATAAATTTTGTTGGTTCTATATGCAGTTTAGGTTTTAGGGTAACTATGAACTCAAAATTTTACACATTATTCATTCTGTTTCTATTTTATGGAATAATTTGAATAGTTCTGGTATTAATTTATATTGACTCTCAGGGGGAAATTTTATGCTGGGAATATTTTTATTAAAATATTTTAATCAATGCTTCTAGTTCATTAAGGGTTATGCATCTGTTTCAATTGTTTTTCTAAGTTTAATTTGAAGGGGTTTTGTATCAAAAATTATTTCTTTTAGATTTTTTTTAATTTTGTGAAGAACAGGTCTTTAGAGTATGTCTTTATATTTCTTTGGATTTTCTTGATGTCTATTATTGTGCCACTTGTTTATTTAGAACTTGTTATTTTTAATCTTCTCTATATACTTTTGTGAATATGGATTTGTCAACTTCCCGATTTTCAAAAAGAACCAACAATTTAATTTTTTCTTTGTAAATATTTGTTTATTTTTAATTTTTGGTTTTGGACCTAAATTCTATTGTTTCTTGCCATCTATTTCTTTTGGCATTATTTATTCTTTTTGTTCTAGAGCTTTCATGTGTATTATTAATTTAATTATAAGAGAACATCCTTTTGTAAATGTAGAGATTGAGTGCTACGACTTTGCATCTTAGAACTGCCTACACTGCATTTCAAAAGTTTAGGTATATTGTGCTTTCAATTCTTAAAAAAATGTTTAATTTCTTTCTTAATTTCCATCCTGATTCAGATTTATTCATTATTAAGTTGTTCAGTTTTCATGGTCATCCAACTTTTCTGCTGATTCTCTTTTTGCTTGTACCTAGATTTAATCCAGGTGTTCAAATAAGGTACAGAATGTTATTTTAGTATTGATATACCTTTTCAGACTTACTTTGTTTTGGAGAAAATTCTATGAGTTCCTGTAAAAGAAGTATATTCTGTCATGTTTGAATTAAGCATTCTGTAAATATCTGTTAGTTTCTTTTGATTTCTCAAGTCCTTAGCTACATCATTTTTATCTTAATTTTTGTGTGAGCGACCTGCCTATTAGTGAGAGTAGATATTGATGTTACCCACTATCACTATGTGAAAGTCAGTTTTGATTTTAAGAGTAAGAGTCTTTTATTTTATAAAATTAGTCACCCATTATTTTGATACATAGATGTTAAGAATTGAAATGTCCTCTTGATAGATTTCTCATTTGAAGAAAATTTAATATTTTTCCCTGTCTCTTCTAATTTGTTTTGGTTTGATATCTATTTTCTCAGATACAGAACTGCCTACACTGACTTGTTGCTTAGGTCCTTTTGATTAGATCATCTTTTTATCTTTCTATTCTGAAGTGATGTTTATTCTTGATGTTAGTGTGTATTTCTTTGATGCAGCAGCAGAATGTATATTGTTTTCATATGCATTTTGTTAGTCAGTGCTTCTTGGTTGAGAAAGTTGCACCATTGATGTCAATTGTTATCTATGAGCAGTATTTGTTTATTCCCATTATTTTGTTGTGAGGTAGATTTCTTCTTCCTTTGATATTATTTGTGATTTGAAATTACTTATTGGTTGTGTTCATTCATGTGTGTTTAACTATTTCACATTGAAGAAGGTTTTCTTCTAATGCAGTGGTTCTCAATTTGTGGGTCATGACCCTCCACAGAGATTACATATCAGATATCCTTCATATCAGATCTTTATATTATAATTCATAATAGTAGCAAAATTTCAGTTATAAAGCAACAATGGAATAATTTTATGGTTAGGGGTCACAATATCATAAGGAACTCTATCAAGGGTGATAGCATTTAGAAAGTGAGAAACACTGTTCTAATGTCTCCTAAAGAGGTGTACTAGTAGATGGATACTTCTTTTTTTCTTTTTTATTATGGAATGTCTTACTTTCTCCATCTATTGTGACTGGATTTTCTTTCAAGTTTTATTAATCTGAAATCTGTGTGGTCTCTTAGAGAGTTTGTAGAACATCTTTCCAGACTGTGTTGACTTTTAGAGGTTCCAACAGAAAGTTAAATGTTATAATAGGTCTGGCAGGATATATTACTTAGTCTTTTTACCATTGTTGCTTTTAATATTCTTTATTTCTTTATATTTAGTGCTCTGATTATTAGTGGAATTTCTTATTTGGTCCAGTTTATTTGCTCTTTTATATACTATTTGTACCTGTAGGCACTTCCTGTTTGAGATATAGATATTTCTTTTTATAATTTTGAGGAAAATGTCGTTTCTTTCCTCTCTCCGTATTATTTGTAGAATTTATCTTTTTAGAATTTCCCAGTTTTTCTGAATGATTTGTCCTGGATTTTTGTAGATTTAACATTTTCTTTGAACAAGGTATCAATTTTTTTTAATGTTATCCTCAATTCCTGTTTTTTTTTTTCCTTGTGTCCTGAATTCTGCTGGTGAAGCTTGCTTTTTAATGTTTCTATTCAAGTTCCTTAAGTTTCACTTGCAATTTTATTCCAGTTTGTATATTCTTTAGTGTTTAATTTCTAATTCCATGTCTTTATTTTTTTCATTTCTTTCCACTGTTTGTGTTTACAAAGTTTTCAATAATGTATAATTTCATATACTTTTTGAGGTTTTTTCACATGTCATACTCGGTAGTTGAAGTCCTTGTTCTGCGTTTTAACTATATTTCCTTTCTCAGAATCTCTTAGCAGGATTACTGGGATCTAGTAGGGACATTTTGACCTAGCTAGTATTGGATGTGTTTTTATGTTTGGATTCAGACAGACATTTTTGCTTGTAGTAATTGCAACTTGAGGTGTTGATGTCTTGTGTTTGTTGCGTGTGCATTTTATTCCTTGGATTCCTTTGCCCTTTCTGAACCTTAGGAATATTAGGTATCTCAGTGTTTCCTGGTAGAGAATGATTCTGAGTTTCGACCAGTTGTGGGTACTGGTGCTTCTGTGTAGAATATGTTTCTGGGTATTGGGGGCTGGAACAAAGGAATAGAGATGGCCTATAATGTGGATGGAGGTGTAGAAGGTATGGCTGAGATGATCCACAGGAATAAATCCTTGTCTGTCACTAAGATCTATGGAATCCTTACAGAAGGGGGACAAAGAGGGAAGCCAAGGCTTTGCAGGTGTTTTGCTACAGACATGGGTTTGAGACTGGAGAAATGAAAACTAAAAGAGGAAGGAGAGTGAATATCTCTAATTTAATTCCTAGGCTTGTGTGGGAAGCATGTCTCCAGGGAAAGAATGACTTTCCTGTTTGTTGATTCCTTGGCAGATGTGGCCTGTTACACCTAGAAAGAGATTTCCTCCAGTGTTGGAGCTGAGAATAAGGGCTCAATTGCTTGTCAAATTTTTTGTGTCAAATCATTATCTTAGCCAAATATTTAAATGAATCTATTGGGTGTGATTTTTTTCTTGTTAGTATCAAGCCAAATGTAATCCTATATTTTTAGCATTATATATCACATCTACAAACACTCAGTAAAAAATCATCATCCCACAGATATTGATCATATTTCCCATTTATTGTTTTACTGTAATAAACACATTACTGTAAATCTCCACTAGTCTTCTAGTTTCACATTTTTTGTGAGAAGCTATTCTTTATTATCGTTAACATAATATCACTGTATATGAGATTGTTTTACCTTGTTTTTGTGGTTTTGAAAACTAAGCCTTAGGCCTTACGAATGCTATGCAAGTGTTCTACTGACAACAGATTTATTTAATTGTCTATTTATGCCTGCAATAATATTACCCAGAGATTAAGAAGTTTTTCTCATAGTAAAGATATCAAGAAATATTAGTTTGAGAATAAATATTCATTTTTATTATTCCTATATTTAAAAAATTATCATCAGTCATATAATATTTAACTATTCCATTGGTCAGGACAATGCCTCTGTAAATTTGATTACATTAGAAATAGGCCTGATAAGTAATTCTGACTCTGTGGCTTCTTTAAACTATGTATAAGCAGAACTTCCTTTAAAATAAATCAGTCTTATGAACTTCAATATATTACTGCTTGTGTTCTGTGAAAAGAACAAGACATCATCTGTTTGATTATAATTTGCTTTATGACTAACATAGAATAGCTGCCTTGGGATTGTTATTTCTTGAATTCAGCCTTTTCATGATCAATAGTCTTCCCCTTAGAGGGATCATTAGAACACAAGTTGACATTCATTAGTATTTAGAAGATGAACAATATAATATAATTGCTTTTTGTTTTGCAATCTGGTATTATTTACTTCAATATGCAAATCTATATCATGGGAACAAATCAATATATAACTATACTTCCCTAACTTTCACATTCAACAATGCAAAAATGACTCCCTTAGGATTAATTCTATTTTAAAATGATTTGATATCTCAGTCATAACATCTTATTGTGAGAAAGGAATAAGCATAATTTACTTATTACTGAGTTTTGGAATTAGAAGACAATTCTTTAGCAAGAAAATATTGTAACTTGATTGACGATATCAAGAAGAAAAATGCATCATTTTTTGAATATTGTAACAATTTAGTTTTACTAAAATTACTTAGACACTAAAACAGTGTCCTTTAATAAGAAAACATTAAAAGTATATTATGTATTAAAATAAAAAGCATTTGAAGGAGTAACAAAATATAATTCTTTTTCTTTGGTAATTCTATAGATACCACTTATTAACATACGAGAAACCACACAATTCTTAAAGCATTTTTTAAAGAAATATTTGCCTGAAGGGAGCACAAAGAAGCATTGGATAAACTGTTCAAAATTTTAAGTGTTAATTATTTTTAAAGTTATATTAGATATTAGAAATGTATACATTGAGTAATTCCATCATTTTAAATGTGTAAAAATGTTAATCTTTAATGATATATCCTTTAGATGTAGTATATATTAATGCCTTGAATTTGAACAAATGAATATGTTATTTTAGCTTTCTCTATCAGCTAAGATATAGAGTAATTTCACCTCTCAAAATATTTGTTTTGTTTGTACTGTGTGTTAGATGTCTACTTCCAATTGTGGAAAGACAATTGTGTGTGTGTGTGTGTATATATATATATTTACTATTCCATGGTAGCTCACATTTTTGCCAATAATCAATATTAGACTCAGTTCTTTCAACATAACTCAGTTGAGATCCATATACATTGCTGAATAAAACATTAGTGTATTTCACTCACTGTTCATCTAGCTACTTAACTTATCCATGTGTTTTCTTTGTTGGTGGTGTTTAATTTTGAGGCACTTATGATAAACCATACCAAACAAATTTGTATACAGTAGGTTTAGTGGCTATCAGTGTGTCTTTATCATCAAGCATATTGCTGAGATTCAGTGTGTGTGTGTGTGTGTGTGTGTTGCATTTTATAAAACTCTGCTAAACTGCTTTCTGTGCTGGCCATATAGCTTTCTGTATCATTCATTCATATCATTGCTCCTTATTCTTACCAGCGTATCCCTGTAACAATATAAGCTATTGACTTTTTTATGTTAACCACTCTAATATGTTTAGTAACCTGTCGTAATGGCTTTGATTTTCATTCACTCAATGATATCTTCTAATTTGAATATCTTAAATCTTATGTTTTCTTTGGTAGATGATCTGTTTATAATACTTGCCCATTTTTGAAGAATTATTTTAATTCTTCTGGATTTCGATGCATCTTTCTACATTCTGAACAGATTTCTTATATCCATTATGTAAACTGAAAGTATTTTTTCTTCTCAGTTTTGTCTCTTAAATTGATTCATGCATGGAGTAAATATGTGAATTTTTATCAAATATAATGACTTTTATGTTATTTGTTTTCATAGCACCTCTACAAATACAATGTCAAAACAAATTATTACTAAAATTATTTAGGTTGTATAATTGTTTTATTTTTTCTAAGCTTGTTATGCTTTTTATTTTCTTCTGTGATTATTTTTGAGTTACTTTTCTACATGTGTTGAAATAATTTGGACAGTTACTTCTCCCTTCTCCACTTCAATCATCTTTTTCTCATCTTTATTTATTGTTCATTTCTATTATTCTATTATTACAAAATTAACTTTCTTCCAGTATTTGGTTACTCTTCACATTGATAAGAAAATATAGCAGACAAGCTTATTAATAGAGGGAGATTTTGTTTGGATTGTCATTTGAGGAGATTCAGTCTGTTCTCATAAGGAAGGTGTGGTAGCAGAAGCATGTGGTAGCTAGTTGTATTGTATTCTAATCTACAAAGTATACTGAAAATGCAAAGTGTTACCAGACTAGAAAACCTGAGAGTCTGCAACAGAGTCCAAATTCCTCCACTGAGGATCCACCTCCTGAAGATTGTGAAGTTTTCTCAAGTAGTGTCTATTTGAACCAAAATACATGTAGTTATTAGAAATTTTGTAGTTATGTGTTTTATGGAACCTGTGCCTATACAGATATGTAGGAAGACCACCCTTTGTCCCGATCACAGCCTAGCAATCCGAGCAACAGATTTATAGAAAATCCTGACTCTTGTGGGTCTAACACGAGAAATGATTATTTCTCACAAATCTTGCTTTTGAGAGTCAAGAACTTCTGTTAAGATTTTCTTATATCTATTTCATAATCTTCCAGATCAGTCTACTTATCATCCAATTTCGAAAATATGCCAGTAATAGGAGAAAGAAGAATCCATTCTTTTCTAAAGTGTATTTTATTCAGTCCATATTATGAGTTTCCATCTTCCAATTTATTGACTTTGTTCCTAAATGTACTTTCCTCAGAAGACCTGTGAATTCTCAAAATGCCTAACCATGATTTAATAAATGATGCTCTCCTTAATGTTAGTTCAACAGTTTTTCCATGCGTATGCCAGTTACCCATGACTATCTGGTGATAATGGAACTATGCTTGCTTTTGTAAATCTGAACTTGAAAGTGCATCTTAGATTGATATCTTAAATCAGGGTTTTATATATTTCCTTTTTCTAAAATATTCAATGTACTATTTTCCAAAACAATTATTCATATCCAATGTACTTTAGCAACCATGGTCAATATAAAAGATTTTTCTTTATCTATTCTCTAAGAACAAGGAATATATTTTAGCAATCAAAATGGAAATAAAACTGTGATTTATAAATATTAAGATTTTAATTTTTGATATTGAGTAAAGTTTCTCTTTTAGTATATTAAGGATTGGAATATAAAATAAAAAGTAAAAAGAATTATCAACAATATCTTTCCAAAATATATTTGTACTTATTTTGTTCCATACACTTGGAATTAAAAAACAATGTGGCTTAGGTTATGCTAAGTGATAGATACATTATCTGCTAGGTTATTGTTATTAAATAAAATAAATAAATAAATGCAATTGAAATGGTTTTTATGTATATTTCATATGCCAGAAGAATAAAAGATTTATTATAATCTAATAAAAGCACATATATAGAATAGAGAAAAAAGATATAAGTGGAATTTAACATATGTCATAATTTTAAATGCCAGAAAAATATATCTATTTCATGGTATCACATAGTTTTAGTAGAAACTTATTTTCAGATTTCTGAAAATAAAATTTAAAGATATATTTAACAATTTGATTATGTTATGATTATATATTTGGAAAAAAGCAAAATAGAAAACATGTTTTTACATAAAATACTACTTTGACATCATTCTTGATGATAATGCCATGGATTCAATTACAGAGTATAAAGCAATCTAAAAGTAACTGGGCTGGAAATTTCCACCTTAGTGACTAGTATTAGATAGAGTACTGGAAAGTACTCTGGCTATTGCTTGAAGACATTTTTCATCAAGAGTCTTACTCACCTGTGGTCCCTAAGTACAATTCTACTAATTAGTCACATTGTGCTTGCTGGTGTAATAGTGGCTATTATGTTATGAGATAACCAGTGGCTCCCAGATTTTATTTGAAGATTGAATAATAATAGAGAATTCACATTATGTACTCTAAAACTCTTGAAAAGGTTGTGGCTAGAGAAGTTTTAGGATTTAATAGACAAACTATTGTATTACCTTGCTAAGAGGATACAGTGTACATGAGAAATAGATTTAATATATTTATGCATATGCCCATAGATTAATGTTACTTCCTATTTTTCAAGAATCAGTCATAATTACAGATACACATTAGTGACCACAGCAAAGAGAATAAGAAGCTTTTGAATGTTCAGACATTGATTACATGCCTATATCATGTTGTAAGGGAAATTGTAAGAACCACTGGAAACAGTAGGGCGCTGTGGAATGACATCTCCTGGATATTGTGGAATGTTCCTTTACACTGTATGAATATATGTTACAGTGATTTGTTGAAGAAAGAAACTAATTGGCCAATCGCTAAACAGAATAAGTTTAGACAGGTGAGACCAACTGAGAATGCTTGGAATAACAAGGGCAGAGTCTGAATAGTCACTAGCAGACTCAGAAAGAAGCAAGATAGGCATGCTATACTGAGAAATGTACCAAGACACATGAAAAAGCATAGATAAGAAATTTAAATGAAAGAGTTAGCCTGTAACAAGCCTGAACCATTGGCTTAGTACTTATAATTAATGTAAACCTTACTGTGTTTATTTGGGAGCTGCTAGCACGACAGAAACTGCAGCCTGCAGGGTATGACAAAGCCATTGCACTCGGGAGTATACAGTGCTATGATTGCCTGCATAACATCGTCTTTAAGATTAGGTCTATACCATCTGGTCATAGAGATTCAGAACTTTACACTGCCTCTAAACTTCCAGAGGATCTAAAGATAATTAAGAGTTCCTAGGGATAAGCATGACATTCTCATCAGTATGTATATGTAGCCATTGGTAAGGTTCTCATTCTATGTAAACATTGTCTCACCAGTGATCCTGTAAGCAATCCTAGGGAAAATTTTAGCCTCTCCAATAGTTAGGTAGATAGATAGATAGATAGATAGATAGATAGATAGATAGATAGATA
>LOEQ01006696.1:46113-67769 GCA_001685075.1 Bramus lutescens | reverse complement strand
AGACAGACAGACAGACAGACAGACAGACAGACAGATAGATAGATAGATAGATACTAACTAACTGGGAAGGATTTAGGCTTTTAAAACCTCAAAAGTGACACAGCTCTCCCAACAAGGCCATAGTTCCTGATCTTTCCCAAACAATTCAACACGTAGAGTCTCTGGAGGACTTGTTCATTCAAATCACCACAGAGAGTAATTTGGTATCCTGAAACAAAATCATTGAGTAGTATGCTTGTTCCCACTGTTCTAGGAATTCAAGGAGGTAAAACTAAAGGACACTTTTCAAGGCAGAAATGCCTGCAGCATGAACAGAGAGAAAGTGAAGGTCCTGAATAATTATTCCCAAAATTTTATGTTGAGTAAATCACCATAATTCTGGATCTGGAGCCTTGGCATTAAAGCATTGTTCTCTCTGTGTAGTGAAGCATCATTAGCTCAAAACAAAATTAGCATTGTGCTAGAAAGTGTGTCAATCACAGCATTTGTATTCTCAAAAATTTGTTTAAAATATTACATAAAGGGGTAAAGTCCTAACCTACTGTGCTTTTAGAATTCTGAGAAAAATGCTAAAAATATCTCTTCATAATTCTTTGAAGTCACTTGGAAGATAAGTTTACCTTATATATGATTTTATAGCTAAATTTTGAGTTTTTTTTCTAAATGTCTTATTTAATCTTCCTGTGAGCTATGTATCAGACACTGTCAGCATTCTGTAAAGATTCTGAAATTTTCAACACCAATCGAAATTCAAAAAGGAGATATTCCCTGAATACAGTGAAGTTTTCTCATGGAATAGTCATGTTATCCGATTTTAGTCATATAAAGAACCTTAGATCACATTAAATAGGGACTAAGGAGATATTGCTGAAGTTAAGAACACTTGTGACTTCTCTAGAAGACCAAAATTCAGTTCTTAGCGTCATGTTGTATATCTCACAGTGACTTGTATTACCAGTGGCAGAGCATATAGCATGGTCTTATGGCCTAAAAGTGTGTTTGTGCACATGTGGCACACATGTGCAAGCGTGCACACACACAGTCACACAAAAACACACATACAAAGACAACTAAACAATAAATTAATGTACTAAGTAGAAAATTCTTGACATTCATTATATTGAGGTGATTTGTACAATCTGTACAAAAAAAAGAGAGAGAATTTAATTGCGAATAAAAGGAGAAAAATCTTTCTAGGGAAACTTGGTTCCCACGTGATTTGTTGCTATGTATTATTTGAACGAATTGTTCTGATTAAACAGAAATGAGAATTCCCTCTTTCTAAAAGCTAACAAGATAATGTAATTGGCATGTTTTATGTGTATGTCAGTCAGTGCACATTCTATGCTAGAAGAACGGAGCTAAGTTTTTCTAAAATTTTCCATTGATTAAAGAGTCTCTTCAAACAGTGTACAATACCCAGATATTATATAAACAGCTTTCAAATTTTAATACTTTTTTGTCTTTCTGAGTAAAGCAAAATCTGACCATCAATCTTCCAATAGACATTGGGGACTTATTTTTGACAGCAGTCTTCACCATTGGATAACCAGACAGATGAAGAAATAGAGTAATAAAAAAGATGCCTTTGTTGGTAACCAACACATCTCATTATTTATGCCTAAATTTTAAGCTTAAATACTCTACCTTTATTTTTAAGTGAAATATTAACTGTTATGTTTAATTTATACAATTAATAAATGCTTTCCTTTTGTGAAACAATACTAAATGGGATTCTGAAATAATTTTTCGCTAGGCATCTCACAGCTTCAGTCAACGTCGAATGAATGAAAATGGCATGATAGAAATAGAAGCTGTTCTTTTTACTGTCAGCAGATATTTAAATAGCATGAATGTCATCTAGTCGTAATGGATTTCTTTTGAATTGATGATACTTTGCGAGCAAAGAGAATCAGCCGAGGGTCACTTATTGCAAAGCACTGGAGAATCTAATAGTTGACAGGAAAATCACGGTTCAAGACTTTTAGTATAATAAACCCCTGGGCAAAATCTCCCAGAGTGACTCTCAGGCATACAGAGCCTACAGCCTTTCCATAAAACTACTACATTTATACTACACCTGGGGAGACTAAAGTACCAAATATAAAATCCCTGCTGTGACTGGCTTTCATATTAAAAGCAGACTAATGTACAAGAAGTTTGTAAGCTCTGAATTTATATTTAGGTACTCAATCTTTTAAAAGCATTTATTTCACACACACACACACACACACACACACATATATATATATATATAATTTCCACATCAATTAATTGACAATCATTTCTAATTATTCATTTGTTAATATGTGAAAGAACACATTTCACTTGTTTTATTCTCTTTGAATTACAAATATAAAATCATATTCTTTCTGCTGATAAGCCTGGCCAATCACTCAAAGTAATTACTAATTAATCAATAAATACAAAATAATAAAACAGTAGTCATAAGTAGACAAAACCCAGCTTAAAATAAAATTTAAGTGAGAATTCAAACAACAGGGAACAAAAGACATATATGGACTAAATAAGCTAGAACATAGGTGAAACATATTATAAATACAATATGATTGATCAAAAGAATATCAATAGTGGAATAATAAATTATTTTGTAATGAAAAATGTCTAAAATAATTCTGCAGTACCAGAAATCAACATTTAACACATACAGCAAACTAACCCTAATGTCATCATAATCTAATGAAATGCCAAAAGTATTTGCTACATTTAATTGAAAACATTCGTGATGAATTAAATTGGGGTAACCTGGGAAATCTGAATATATTTTATTTGCTAGCTTTTGAGGGAAACATCTTAAATTCAGGACATCTTTTTCAAAATTATTATAGGAAGAATAACAATTTCCATTTGAGAAATGGCACCTATACATCTACCAGTTCATATAGCATATTACTCTTCATATTTAAATAGGTAAAACTGTTTGATACAAAGATGGAAACCATCTTAGATCGGGCAGGTCTCTAGCTGGAATACCAATGCAGCTGGTAGGAGAAGCACTTCATACTATACATATTTGAGGACTCACCTGTTCCTGGTGACTCAAACGTGGTATTGCCCAAATATCATGAGATATAGTTAAACTTCAGGAGCCAGGCCAATTAAGAGGATCATGCTCCAGGAGGCCCAGGAGGAAGACAACCATTTCTTCATTGTGGTGCTCATGCAGATCATTTAGATCTCTGACTTCTAGACTTTACCATATCTACGTTGTGGCTACCAACTTCTTACACTGAGTGTTAAAATTGTATTTAATTTCTTCATGGCAAAAAATTTAATATATGCCCTTTTTAAGTCAATAAAAGTAGAAAATAGAAAAAATGGGAAAGAATTATATTTTGATATGAAGACTTTCTTCTATTAACTATAAATTAATATTTCTATTGAAACCCTTATTATCAATCTCTATGTCATCTCTTACCTATCTATCATGTAATTATGTCTATCTTCTGATTGTCTATCTATATATCTCACAATATTTATTCCTGTAGAAACTTATTTGCTTTTAAAAATAACTTTTCCTGACTTTAGTAGATGGCCATATCAACTAATCAACTAAAATGTAGGTAAATGCATATTTATCTATCCCAAAGTAAAAAGTAACTTTGCCTTATGTAAATTAATCAGGAACTAAAATCTATATTCTCTTTCTATGTACCATATTGGAATTGGAACAACAAATGACTCTTCCTCAACAAATGAAGATAAGACTAAGTCAAATGACTCCTATTATTATTCTAGACACATACTTTATTGATTTGGCATTCTTTAGATTCTTGACCATTTATATCAGCCCAAGGAAGAGAATTCTAATGCTCTTATTCACCTTCTTTCACCCATATTTCTTCACCACATGGAACTGAAATTCTATAATGTTAACTTCATTCTGAAAACTCATCTCATAAAATCTGATACAGAATCCATAACTTAAAATCTCTTTAAAATTCAATGAGAGCAGCCTTACCATGGCACAGTAAAATCTTAGCACATTATCCTTGTGAAAATAGAATATATTAAACATAAATAATCTACGTTTAAATGATCAACTGCCTGACATCCATTTCCCTGGTGGTAAATGGTGTTGAAATGGTTAGAAAATTATTATTGTTACTCCTCAGAGAATATTGGAAACATTTAGAATGGGATTAAGACATACATGTTTTATGCATCATTTTTGCAAATGCATTAGTAAAAATAAAATTTAGAGTCAAGGTTAATTTATTGTATTCAAAAGAACCATAATCTTTCAATGTGACTTTATAATATATATTATATGAAAAATATTACAACATAGAAGACAACAGGGATTAATTAACAATGTCATATGTAATTTTTAAAACATTTTTCTGTATATTTGCAATTTTTATTTTATGAAACAATAATTGGCTTATAACATATTCTTAAAATTTTCTATTTTGTTTGTTAACATTTTATATCTGTGTTTTGCGCATTTTACTTTCAAAATTGTATTTCCAAACTGTGTTAGTTCTGTAATTTTATAACCAGAGCACTCTATATCTTCCCATGTTTCATGTTTAAAGACAATGAAATGGAAAGAAGGGTTCTGAATTGAGGAACAAAAAAAAATGAGTGGGTGATATTGCTCGAGATGCCAAATGAATGCAAAGGGCTGGAAAAGCAAAGATAGGGCTGTGTCTCTGGAAAAAAAATAGTTCACAAAAGCTTCCTGAAGAAATGGATGACACACTACTGAGAGTCACTGAGGAAGGTTATCCTGAAATGAAACATAGACTGTATTCAAGGTACTTCAGCACTTTAAAATAGGTGGAAACGCATGGGCTGAAAATGACCTAAGTCATGAATTTTTTCAACTGCATTCTTTTCTTGATTGAAAACTGTTCTATTCCTTACCTTTCTAGGGGTGTGTTAGTAACTAGGTGTCGTGATAGATTGTATGCTTGTTCCAGTATATATATAAGATAAGCCCAAATCCCATCGGCCAGAGATTACATCAGATCTCCAATGACAAACAATGCATATAAAACAAATTTCAGGAAATTAAAGAATGAATGAATATTTAATGGATCAAAATACAGAAGAAAATAGCAGCTTGAAGGGCTCAGCATTAACTGAGATCACATCTAATGCAGTAATACTAATGTCAGTCTAGGATGGGTGTGGCAATTGAAAAAAAGTTTAGTACTATGTGAAAAATGACCCTTTGTAGAATAAACAATTTGGACATTGATTTAAAAAGTCTTGAAATACAAATTACCACTTCTAAATTTACATTACACTATTATTTTTTATTATAATGTTAAAGTGCATTTAAATAATAAACATTTCAATAGACATGTAAGTATCATATCTCAATAATAAAAAAGAAAAACTATATTTGGGGTTGTGAGATGTCATCGCAGGTAAAGGTGTTTGCAACACAAGCTTGGTAACCTGAATTTGATTATTAGACCTCATTTAAAGCTGGACGGAGTGAACTAAATCAACACAGTTGTTGTCTGAGCTCCAAATCTGTCCTAGAGTACATGGAATCTATTATAATTCTATCATGTATGATTTCTTTCTCTAAAATCTTTTACTAATACCTTTGTATCTTGGCCATTTTTCTATTACCATGATATCACACCACAACCAAAGAAATTTATAAAATAAAGCATTTAATTTGTGGCTTAAGGTTCAAGAGGATTTGAGTTCATTAGCTTAAAGTTAGGAAGCATGGCAGCATCCAGGCAGGCATTCCATTAGCTAGAAAAGTTACTGAGAGTTTATATCTGACCCACTTGCACAAATCAGAAAAAGGAAGAGCTAACTGGGAATGACATGAACTTTTGAAACCTCAAAGACCACACTCAGTGATACACCTCCTGAATGACTCATACCTCGTAATCCTTTCTAAACAGTTCCATCAACTAGAGGCTAAGCATTTAATCGTATGAGTATAAGGAGACCATTCTCATTCAAACCATAAAAGGAAACTATGTGAACCCAGAAATTTGACATTTGTTCATTTATTACTGATGATGCTTGTTTATTATTACAGTCTCTTTTAAAGCTGGTGCAAAAAATAATCTAGTACATTAAGTCATTTATGTGTCCATGCATGTGTGTGTTTATTTAGTATATGCAATTGTGCAGCACCACATTAGTCTCAATTTGATAACATATGCCAGAAAATAAAACAAAATGGTATTAAAAGTCTTTCTCATTACATTATAAGTATATACATGTGTGTTTATATGTATACAAATCAAAATATTTCTAGCTTATAATTAAGACATTATTAGAATAATAATATAGCATATCTTCATCAGACATTTTGATGAAACTATTGATAAATACAAAGGTATCTTATGATCAAAATATTTTCAGTAGATTCACCTAAACTGAACATTTAGTGTTTTTAGTAAAAATTAACTGTAGAAAATATCTTCTGATTTTAATATATGGTTCAATGATGACACTGTGGTTGTAAATATAATTTTAGGGTTTTCTTTTTAAGGGAAATTGTTTCAGGCAATTCATTGAAGATAAGTTTAGATCATGGTCCATTTTCAATATTTTCTATTTATTTGCATACCATTTTGAGTTATATGTTGCAACTAAATATTAACATGCAAATTTTAGATTGTATCCAATTGTTAAGTTTATATGTGCTTATATTACATGCACAAATTTATCAGTTTTCACAGCTGTATATTAATTCCTTATAACATAAGACTTCAAGGATATTTTAAAGATGCTCAGTTTCTTTCCCCTCAAACAGAACTATAGTAATTTTTCAATTGTTCCTGCAATGTGTTTTTGCTAAGAATCACAGTGCTCAAAATGTATCACAGCTTTAGTATTGCTAGATACTGGAAAATTAAAGCATAAATTGCTCTTGTCATTTGCATTCCCATGAGCAATGTATCAGAATCCCATTGTTCCAATGTCATGCATGGCTAGACCCATATGTACTATGAATTAAGAGATATTTATCAATGTCATATGGCAAGATGGAAGCATTTTGGGAAAAAAAAGAGGACATTAATCTATAGCCACTGAGATAACAGAAAAATTTAAATTATTCATTCTTACCAAGGAGAAATGTGCTTTTCTCTAGTCCAGCAGATCTGTGGGGCACCATGATAATGATATGCTACCATGCAATTCAGGCACCTTCTGCTTCTATTATAATCCATAGATTGACTGTCTGAACAGTTCTTTTGAGTGGGGCTTACAAAGATTTGGGGAAAAACAGGAAGTTTACTTTTGGTAATGTGAGTAGGCACAGCAAGTATGGGGACATTTTTCAGAGCAGGCACTGACAGCTGTTTTAGGAACAACAGCCAAATTTGAAGGATTTCTCAGAAATGCTTTACGTTTTTGTTTCCTAGCATAAAGCTTAGGTGGGTTCAAGTCATTGAAGAAAGACACTAAAAAGAAATCCCACACTAGCTCAGAATTGAGAAATAGACAGTTATTTATGGGTAGACTCACAGATCAGAATCCTCTGCTTGAACGGAGATCAGAAATCGAATCCCACAGTGGGAAAAGAGTCAGGACACATACTCCTCATTGGCATATATAGTATAAGAGGCCATGCACCGGTGAACAGGTAACCACCAGCTGTAAGTCACTATCATCAGCACTGGCAGGTTGGGAGCTCCTTTGAGATGTAACAGGTAGGTAATAGCTGTCATTGTCTGCGTAGTCTGCAGCTCTATTTTCAGGGACAAATCATGACTGAGATGTGACTACAGAAAGACTGGCTGATAAAATAAAGTTTAAGAAGGAATATTTTCTGGCACAAACAGACCAACATTGTCAGGGAGGTGTGGAAGATGAAACTCGGAGAATGGACAAAAATGCCCCGAAGGCTGTTCATTCAAGTTTAAATTTCAGTGCTATATTTAATAGCCAGCTAAACACTATATAAAGAGCCATTAAAAATAAAAATTGTTCATTCCTGTAGTACCCCATCATCCTGTGTCTATACCTACTATTACCTACTTCTGCAGGTCTCCTGTGTCTCCCAGCTTTGCTAGCCATGGAAAAAGACTGAATTTTCCCGTGGGTTTACGGAGGTATACTAGAGTTAATTTACTCTGAGTAAATGATGTTGAACTGAACTCCTAACTGCTGAGCCATCTTTTCAGTCTCACTATATTATTTTTTAAGATTTTGTTTCATTTTACATACCAACCACAATTCCTTTTCTCTCCCCTATTTCTACTCCCTTTCCGCTTCCTATCCCCCAACCCTCCATCCACTCCTCAGAAAAAGGTAAGTCTTCACATGAAGATTCCACAGAGTCTGACAGAACTAAACCCCTAATACCCTCTCCCCCCTTCATTCCCTGTATCAAGGCTGAGCAAGGTATCTCTCCATATGGAATGAACTCCAAAAAGCCAGTTCATGCCCTTGGGATAAATCCTTGTCCCATTGCCAGTGACCCCACAGACTACCCAAGTCACAGAATGGTCACCACATTCAGAGGTTCGGTCCTATGCAAGTTTCCCAGCTGTCAGTAGAGAGTCAGTGAGCTTCCAATAGCTCAAGTTAGCTGCCTCTTTGGGTTTCACCATCATGATCTTGAGGCTTTCGTTCATGTACTGTGTCCTTCCTCTCTTTGACTAGACTCCAGGATCTCAGCCCAGTGCTTAGCTGTGGATTTCTGCATCTGCTTCAATAAGTTAATGGATGAAGTTTCTATGATGATGATCCTTAATCTGATTACAGGGAAGGCCAGTTCAGAACTCCCCTCCTCTATTCCTTGGAGTCTTAGCTGCGATCATCCTTGTAGATTCCTTGAAATTTCCCTAGCACCGAGTTTCTCCCTAACCTCATCAAGGCTCCTCTGTCAAGATGTTTCTGTACTTGCTCTCCCTCTCTGTCCCTCCCCCAATTTGACCATCCTCCTTCAGGTTTTCTTTCTCTTTCCCTTCACTCCTTCCCCCACCCACTCTCAATTTACTCAGGAGATTGTTGACAGAGATTTCTGTCCTGACCAGTCATACAGCCATTCAGTCCCAAAGAAACACACAGAGTTCTACATTAATCATAACCTGGTGGACCTATTATCTCAGGCTTCTTATTAACCATTACATCCTATACTAACCCACAATTCTTTATGTTAGCCACATGTCTTGGTACCTTTTATCAGCAAGACATTCTCATCTTGCTTCCTTTGTGACTGGGTTACAGTGGCAGACTGTGTTTTTCCCGCTTCCCAGCTTTCTCCTATTCTCATTGCTCTACCTAGACATCCTGTCTGGCTGCTGGCCAATCAGCATTTTATTAAAAAATATATATATAGATCTTTACAGGGTACAAGATCATTGTCCCATAGCAGGAGATTTTAATTTACTCTCCTTCCTGGAGCAACCATGCATGTCTCCTCTAGGGTTCTCCTTGTTGCCTAGCTTCTATGGGGTTGTGGGTTGTAGCGTGGCTATCCTTTACTTCTAATATCCACTTATGAGTGAGTACAGACCATTTTTAACTTTCTGGTTCTGGGTTACCTCACTCAGAAAGATTTTTTTCTAGTTCTGTCTATTTGCCTGCAAATTTCAAGATATTGATCTTTACTGCTGAGTAATGTTCCCTTGTGTAAATGTCCCACATTTTCTTTATCCATTCTTTGGTTGAGGGGGATAATAACCTTAAATTTTCCTTCAATGTTAGATGAGCATGGCAAGTAATAATACTTTTATGCTTGAAAATGATAAAGTACTTATTCAATTTGCATGATAGGAGAACAGGAAGGAGTTTGGAGATGTAAAATATTTGTGGAGCACAATGATGTTATAATAAAAAGTTTGTCAGAATGCCATAAAATTTATAATGATGACATATTAGATTGAAGATGTTAAACATGATCATTGTTCCTAAAATTTTAAAAGTATAGTATTTAATATAAAATCTCCTAAATTCAGTTTTGCTGTCGGCTAAATTACACATGATCAACAATTTTAAATATTTTAGTGATCATTTTGTTATACTTAAACATTTAAAATATTCAATTGTAAGAAAGATAGATTACCAAGAAATTAGCTTTATTTGCTATGAAAAAAATGCACACAGTAAGCCAGGCGGTGGCGGCGCACACCTTTAATCCCAGCACTCGGGAGGCAGAGGCAGGTGGATCTCCGTGAGCTCGAGGCCAGCTTGATCTACAAGAGCTATTTCCAGGACAGGCACCAAAAATTACAGAGAAACCCTGTCTCAAAAAAAATGCACACAGTAAACAAAAAAATTGATTTTCTTGAAAATGCAGCAGCACTAAATTTTAATTTGGAAAAAAAGAATTTTGAATTAAATTCAAGATATACATGGAAACTATAAGTGAATCTTTAGAAGAAAAGTGACAAATCTAAGCCCAATTCTAGTTAATTGATAATATTTGAGCTATTAACATTCCTTGCAAATTTAGAGTTCAGTTCTTAATAAAATTGTAGGCTAATGCATGGATATAAGAAGTTGTATATTCTCTCTCAAAACTGGGAAATATATATCACATGGAACAATTGGCATATATCCTCTGAATGACATAGAAAAATAACTGTCAGTACATGCAGACCTTGGGGAGGTTAACATAATGCTCTCCATAATTTGAATCAGCAGTCACTGTTTGCCTCTCAAATAATCCTAAGGGTTTTAGGTATGGGAGTTACATTATCAGGTTCCAGATCTGTTGTTTCTTTCACAGACACAAACTCTGAGTTTGACTACTTTTCTATTGAAAGCATGAGGCATACTGTAACGTGACTGGAGGAATGTCCTCCAACACAGGTAAGGCCACAAGACAGGAAAATAAAGAAGGTACTCAGATGAAGAGGTTATAAAGGGCACTTTCTCAAACCATGCTTTCAGCTAGTTATTTTAAAAGGTGTGGAAAAAATAAATATGCTTCAAACCGAAAATAAACCAGTGTCCAATGTCACTGTATGTAATCATTCTGTTGCAGGTACCTTTGAAACTGTGACAAGTATACCATGTATCCTGTCTATATGCCTTAAGATGTCCAGGACTTCTCTGCTTCTATGAATACTAAGCTAATGTATATAATTTCTTTATATATGTTTTTATCTGTTATTGTGGATTTATGTATACATATAATTACAGTATAAAATATTCAAGATTATTTCTCCTTTATACAGAAGTTTATTATTAGCTATAGTCTAATAATACATTCATCTGGTATTTCCAATAAGTTAAAAGTTAATTTCTCATTATTAAATCTCTTTCCAATTGATCTGAACCTATGCATTCCTATAAGTGACTAGAATCTGCAATAAACTTGGAGGCATCTTAGATAAATTTATTTGTTTATTTACAAATTTTCAATAAGTTTTTGAAGATTCAGAATACAAATTACACTATTTCAGAATCTGAATAAAACATAAGTTAAATATCAATCATCATTTGGAGAGTAGATTTTAATATATGCCTAATTTTGGTTTCATCTTCATGATATAGCCCAGCTGATTTCAAAGAGCTCGATTTTGCTATTGTCTCCTAAACTTAGTTATATATGTAAGCCACCACATATGACTCTACGATGCCCTATTAAAATTCTTTAGAACTAGTGTTTCAGAAACACACTGCAACAAAAGCAAGACTTGACAGTTATTCACTTAGATAAACATATGAAAGAATTGTTAGCATCAAGTTAAATCAACCATGACTTTTTTAATCAAAACTTTTGAAATTGAATTCTATTGCCCAAACATATAAGTTATTAGGGTTAAAAAATAAAAAAAAACACCTAATTCAAAGGCACCCTTTCCTCAGGGCCCTCCTATTAAATATGATTGCTGTCTCGGGGTCAAGAAATTAGAATGGAGTAAATTTTGTCCAGGGCAAACAATCTGCCCACAAAAAGTGAAATAGAATACATGACGATTAAAAATAAAGATGAAATCAAGTTTTAATCTTAGTGAAAATATTCTAAAACAAATGATAAGAAATTAAACCTGTCCCTTCAGTAAAGGCATTTTAGCAATATTGGAATTCTCCTCAGGTTTGAACAATATTGTGAGCCCAGAATATATCTCAGAAAAAGTAAATAATACAAAATATCTTGTGTATTTATTTAAACACTACTTAGCATCACAAAAAGCATTTAATGCCATAAACACAATGACAGAAATTTAAAGGTCTGTAAAATACTTAGAACATTATTTGATTCCCCTAAAGGTGCATAAATTGGAGCTTTGTTCCACAACTGATGAATTATAACATTGGGATACATTTAGATTGTGAGAGTTTTTAGGACAACAGGAGAAAATCCATACCTAGAACCTTCCTTGCTTGCTGTGGGAAAATGGTCTGTACACTGTCACTTGTATTTTAAATAAATGCTGATTGGCCAGTAGCTAGGCAGGAAGTATAGGCAGAGAAACCAGGCAGGAAGTAAAGGTGGTCCAATGAGAATTCTCAGAAGAGGGAAGTTTTAGTCTGCAATTGTGACCCAGAGATAGATGAAGACAGACACAGAGCAAGCAAGATGTAACTACCTTGCCGGAAAAGGTACCAAGCCATGTGGCAAACACAGACAATAATTATGGGCTCATATAAGTTATAAGAGTTAGTAGGAAGCCTGATATACTAGGCCCATCAGTTTATAATTAAATTGAAGAAATTAAAAAAATAAAGTAGTTTAATGTTACTAAAAAGATTAGTATTGTACATTTCTGAATCTGCATAAACTCTTTCAATGCTTTCTTTTCATTTATATAGTATTTTATTTTTCTTGGTGTATAATTGTTGCAAATAATGAGTTTCACTGTTATATTTTTGTACTTGACTGTAAAACACCCTTAATATACTCACTCTTCCATATACTATTATATTTCTCTACATGCTCTCAAGACTTCTTAATTTTTTTCAAGGTTTATTTATTTGATGGGAATGACTGCTTTGACTGTGTGTATTTATCTGTACTCCTGGTAACCACACTTATCAGAAAAAGACATATGATTTTCTCAATCTATAGTTATGGATAGTTATGAAACTTTCTGTGGGTGTCCTCTGCAAGGATTAGTGCACTTAACTGCTGAGTCATCTCTCAGGAGTTGGCTTATTTTTGTTTACCTTAATGATCTGTTCCATCAGTGTTTTCTTTTATGTTTGTTTGTTTTGTTTCTTGTGTATGTGTTTCCAACATGTCTTTTATTCTTTATGGCTAAATAATAGATGTTCCATTGTTCCAAAAGAAAATGGTACCCTGATAACACTAATACTAGTCTGATCCAACTGAAAAACACTTCTACCTGCTCAATAAGCAAAAAGGACTTCTTATATTCCTTTTTGAAATTACTTATTGTTTCATGGAAAATATGTATAAAATTGCTTTAGCACTCAGCAGTCTGTTTTTAAACTCTGAAAAAGATTGATATGGTGGTTTAAATAAAGATGCCCCAACAAATCATCAAGAGTAGTGTTATTTGAGTATGGGCATTTTTGGAGTAAGTGTAGCATTGTTGGAGAGAATGTGTGTGTGTGTGTGTGTGTGTGTGTGTGTATTTGTGAATTCACATGTAGCAAGAATATATACATCAACTCCTCTCCCACACTGTATCTCCTTGCAGTTTGCTGTAACGAAAATAATGGAGTAAATTTCTGAACTGTAAATAAGTTCCAATTAAATGTTTTCCTTTATAAGAATTACCAAAGTCATGGGGTCTCTTCACAGCAATTAAACCATAACTAAGAGAGTTGGTACCAGGAGTGGGGAAATGCTGTGATCAGCCTGACTGTGCTGTTGTTTGGAGAAATGACAACTTTGACATTTAAGATTTAAAAAGCTGTTGAATACTATAACTGGGACTTAATAGACCATACTAGTAGGTGTATGGAAGATAGTAGTTCTGAGAGTAATTTGAACTATGGTGCCCTTGCTCAAGAGGTTGCAAAAGAGAAAAAATATATATTATATGTGGTCTAAGGACTACTAGTCTTGTAAAATTTTGGGAAAAGAAGTATCTGTTTTCTTCATTGTCAAAAAAAAATCTGCCTAAGGCTAATTTGAAGAGCTAAAGACTATTGGCCTTGGCCACAGGGACTTGAAACAATCTGTAGTAATTGTGTTATGTGGTTATTAGTGTTCACTTTTACGCAGATATATATATATAGAAGGATTAAGCTAAGTGATGACATTTTTTTAAAAAAATGATAGATTTAAGAGAAAATGGAACATCAGAAAAAAGTGTAGAGAAAAGCCTGATTCTAAATGAAATAAAGGTAGTTTTGACCTCAGAGCATGATCCCACCACAGCACTGGAAGGCAGATGCAGGCAGATCTCTGAGTTCAAGGCAAGTTTGGTCTGTAAAAAGATCTCCAGGACATCCAAACTTAGCTTAGGCAGTGAAGAAAACCATCAAAAACAAAATGATATTGAAAATGTTTTAAACAAGAGAGTCCTATACTGGTCCTAGCAAGCAGAAGAATTTGGCAGTTTTGGCCATGTAGTTTTTATTTTACAGTCAAGAATACAAGAAGGGATTATCTAATCTCCCACCACAACTAATTCACTTCTCAGTGATTTGATTTCTCTTCTGTATAAGAAATATTTGGGAGCGTCCTACCACCTCTTGACTTCTCTCTAGTATTTCTTCTCATAAACTGGACTCTCTGAGAGCAGAAAGGGCTTTATTTTATATCTCCTCAATGTACATATTTTTTGATTTCAATTATATACTAAGAGAACTGTTCCTAAGAAGTAATTTTACTTTATTACATTAAGTAACACATGTAGTCTATGAAATTCTTTCCCATGGTGTGTTTTCAATGTCCTTATGTAGTTAATCCCTTTTTATATAGAAAAGTCTAGTATAGTATTGTTATATATTTTAGACTTTTAGACAACATGGTCAAAGTGTACACTTGAGTCTGCTTTAATTTATGAAGTATAATAATATGTAACTTAAAAAACAAATTTAAATTTAGTATCTCTTAGTAAATTTGTGGGAAATTCTTATGTAATATCACAAAACTAATTGGATAAAAAATGATCTGACTGTAGACCATAGAAATTGTTTTTGTTTAATCAACTGCACTTAAGATTCGAGATGAGAGGGGATTTTTATCTTATTAGCTTGCAGAGATGAGAGGAGAAATGAATGTAGGAAATACAAGTGGATTACTAAAACCTTGTTATTATCTATGTTTCCTTGGAGCATGGGTGTAATTCACTTTAATAATCTACATTTCTTTTTCGCTGAGAAAATAAATTAAACCTCAATGTTAATAGTACTAATGGGAGTCGAGTGAAAGATATGGTAATAAATGGGCATATAAGTGTTAATAATATTTATTAGAAAAAGGATATGACTTGGGCAAGTTAATATGAAGTCTCTGAAAATTTGAGATCACTGGTGTATATTTATGGCTAGGTTCAAAAATAAAGATAATATTGGAAACAATATACATGCACACATCATTTTGGTTGCTTTTATTAATTAATTAATGGAGATAAACATAAAGCCAAGATTGTGGCTACCTAGAGATTTCATCCCTATGGACTAGCATTCACGGTACTGGAAAGTTCTTTACATGCCAACAAAGGAGAAAGGAAAACACCAGCTGATGTACAAAGTCATCAACCTTGTCCATGATGGTGCCCTGAATGCAAAATGCTCTACTGTAGTAATTGCACAAAGTCTTTAGGAATAACAAACCAATATTTGAATGATCTAAGGCACATTTTATAGATGATACCCATACTCAACGCTGCAGTTGTGGTCTAGAACAGGAGACTAGACTCTCTGTTTTCATTTAGTTTGTCATTTGTATACAGGAATGGTGTACTGATTTTGTGTGTATGTGTGTGTGTGTGTGTGAGAGAGAGAGAGAGAGAGAGAAAGAGAGAGAGAGAGAGAGCATGTGTGTGTGAATTTGTATTTTGCTTCTTTGTTGAAAGTGTATGTCAGATGATAGAATCATTAATGTCTTTTTCATATAAAATCATATCATTTGCAAATAAAGACATGTGAAAGTCTTCATTTCCTATTTGTGTCCCAGATCTCCCTGCATTTGTTGTCTTATTTCTTTAGTTACCATTTTACTATATTGAAGATGGATTCATATTTATCGGCTTGCAAAAATTCGACTAAAAATGGCTTTACACCTTCAATGCAAGACCAGAAGCATGATTTGATTGGAGTCTGAATGCCTGGGTGAATGTGTAAATACAAGAGAATGTAGGGGATAAGCTAGAGCCTGTTGGCACGGAAAATGACTTCTTAAACAGGACACTAATAGGTTGGGTGCTAAGACTGGCAAATGATAAAGGGGACTTCATGAAATATAAACATTTCCATATATTAGATGATCATTCAAGCAAAGAGAAAGTTACAGAATGAGGAAAATGTTTTATGAATAATATATCTGATAGAGAATTAGTGTCTCTAATATTTATTTAAATACACTGAACATTCCTGAGGCTATTAAAACAAAGAACAGATTCACAACAAAACATACAGATTTCTTTAATACAAATTTTCCATGACTTGAGTGCCCCAGCAAGAAACCGAAGATTCGGTGCTGTGGTTAGACCAGGGCAGATTCTCCTGGGTTTCTCTGTGTCTTTGGATCCCTTCCTTTGCCTTTTGTTCTTCAATTTCCAGTAGGCCATCTACATTTTTTAATTGTATGATAGTGGGTGTATGTGCACGGCAGGTGTGTGCCATGCTCACAGAGGCCAGAAGATGGGGTCAGGCGTTCTGGAAGAGGAATCACAGGCGGTTGTGAGCCGCTGGGTGGATGCTGGGGATTTAACACTGGTCCTCTGCCAGAGCAGTTATCCTAACTGCCAAGCTGTCTCTTCAGGCCTCAAGGTCCATACTGTGTAGTCATCTGTACAAAGCCCAGTGATCAGGAAAGGGCACGTCCTCTCACTCGTCGTGAACTAGTCCACAGGGAGGCCAAGGTAGTCAATACCCATGTCGGTGCTCGAAAATATTATTAGCCATATTCAGCTTTAGAGTCTACGGGCCTATCAGGTAAGCCTTATATGCAAAAGAAACCACCAGATTCCAAAATGAAACAACAAAGAAACCATGGTAGAAATATTGAAAGGAGGAGCCCCCTCTTACCCCACCACCACCCATGGCAAACTAAGGCCTGGTTCTGTTCTATCCTCATAACAAACGGCTTAGGTGTTTGGCTGATGCTAAACAAGCATTGAGAGAACTTTTTTTTCCCCCCAAAATGACTTGAAATGACAACACGCATCACCTAAAATGTCAAATAAAAATCTCATGACATTTTGAATCACAAAATAAATAAATAAATACACTGAACAATAATAAAACAAATAACTGATTTCAAAATAAGTCAAGAATTCTCAAAGTTCTCAAAACCACAAATGGCCAAGAAATTCTTTCAAAAAATGTTCAACATGCTTAGTCATCATGGAAAAGCAAATTAATACTACTCTAAGATTACATTTTACTCTTGTAAGAATTATCAAGAGCAGTAGAACAAATTGCAGAACATGCTGGTGAGAATGTGAGGGAAAACGCAACATTTCTTTACTGATGTTAGGATTGCAACTAATCGAGCCACAACAGAAATCACTCTGAAGGTTCCTCAGAAAGTAGAAAACTCTCCTACCATAATATTAAGCTATACAAGTTTTGGGTTTATGCTTAAAGGACTCTAAATAGAACCACATACATGCTTTCTCATTCTTGTTCATTGCTGTTTTATTTACAGATAAACAAATATTGGCAATAGCTTAGAAATTATTCATTAGGCAATGAGTGAATAATGAAAATGTAGTATACTTATAAAACAGCATATTATTTGGTAGTGACAAAAAGAAATTATAATAAATTTGCAGAGAAATTTGTGGAACTAAAGACAATAATTTTAAGTGATGTAACTCAGACAGAAAAATACAAATATTGAATTTTTCTTTTTAAGTCTTTAAGTAGATGTTGTAGGATAATCTTTTTATGGACTGTTAAGATTAAGATGTGCCTATGACAAGGCACCTTCTGAATGATTTAATAAAGAGCTAAAGGGCCAATAGCTAGGCAGGGGAAGAACAGAGGCATTTCCAGGAGAGAGAACACTTGGATGAAAATGAGGTGGTAACGGATTCACCAGCCAGACATAGAAGAAGTGGTACACAGTGTATTGAGGAGAGATAATGAGCCAAGTGGCAGAATGTACATTAATACAAACAGGTCAATTTACATTTTAATCGCTAGCTGCAAACAAGCCTTAAATAAGGCCTGGCTTTCACTCTTCCTACTACAAACTTAAGTATCCCCCATGTCATTATCTGGGAGCTGGAAATCCAAAGAAATTCCAGCCTCTTGCGGATATAATATTTTAAGCTTTATTTATTTGTATTTCACTTCAATGTCTAAGAGGTTAGGTACCAAGTAAGAGATCATTAGAGAGCAAGACATCTTCCAGGAAATGGAAAATAGAATACAGTGTTATAACGAGATAAAGAGGAAACTAGAATAAAATGATTAAAGGTGACATGATTGGGAAAGAGATGTAAATAAGGGATTGAGGAGAGGGACAGTTAACACTAAAGACAGTTTAAAAAGCCATCTGGAAATATCCTACTGTAGATGTTTTCTAAAATATACATAAATGAAAGGAATTTAAATGGAGTCACTATACAATGGAGAGACAACACCCCAACTTGACACCTTCTATCATCAACTAAACCATCCAGTACTAGTAATAGGTTATATATTGTTAAGTCATTGGTTAAAATGATCTTGTACACTCTCAAAACATCCAAGGTTATTGCTAATATTATTGGTCGCTCCCCACAACCTGATGGCAAGACCTTATTCTTGAATGTTCTACTTGCTTATCTCATCAAGAGTGTAGATATCAACTGATGCACAATTAGAAACTTTACCCCTATTGATTAGAGTTCATGAACCTGGAGGGTAATTTGCACTCCAAAGAAGAAAAAAAAATCATCAGTATCACTCAGCTAGAAACCCTGCAACATGCAAAAGAGACATGGCTACAAGGTATATTGATACATTTAGTGTCACAAATGTTATTGAAATAAATAACCTCCTTTGAGTTGGATTCAAGACTAACCCCATAAAACATAACTAATACTTGAGGCAGATAAAGAAATGAAAAACCTGAGACTAGATAATTTATGTGAACTAGGGAAAACCTACTGTTATTATTATCTCACAGAAATATAGTGATAAAATAACCCATAATGACATGTTAATATTCTGATAGATCAGGGCATCACTTAACTCTCATCAAAGTATCCAATACATGTAATACAATACATGTAATTGACAGAGACCTAAAACTTAACAATGTGCACATAGTGAGTGACTTTGGAGAAATCAGCCTCAAATGGCGTATCTTTACCAAACTCCTTCCCTTATGGCTCAGGGATCTATGTGTATGAGGAACCAAAGAGATTTTTAAAGCCAGAAGTGGGAGAGTTCAATAAAATAGTGTCTTCTAGACAAAAAAATTACTGATAGATATATAGATTCATTAACGGTGTGTCAGTAAGCACAAGATCTGCACAGGTTCAAACCAGACAAAAGCACAGCACTGAGAAGAAAAGTAGGTAAATTTTTACCTACAACTCAATTTTCTCCAATGTGGTATGACTCGCGCATGACAGTTCAAGAACATTTAGAAGGGATGATGGCCAAAATAAAATGGACTCTGTGTTTGTTGGTGTGGCTTTGTTTCAATCTCTCTCTCTCTCTCTCTCTCTCTCTCTCTCTCTCTCTCTGTCTCTGTGTGTCCACATCTGTGTGTCCACATGCTCTCTATCTGTATGAATGTGTGTGTGTGTGTGTATGAGAGAGAGAGAGAGAAACAGAGAAACAGAGAGACAGAGATAGATTTTTATTTTACTATGTTTTTTGGCATATTTTGTCTTTTTTGTTTATTTGTTTTTGATTTATTTTTTTCAGAGAGACAGACAGAAAATGAGAAATGAAAAGAACATGAAGTTGGATGGATAGGGAAGTAGAAATAAATTACTAGGATGGCAAAATATGAAGAAAATGTGTTGCAAAAGTTTTGCTAAGTAAAAAGGCAATTTGAAATTAAGTTTATTACAAATATTAAGAGTGATGCTGCAAAAATATTTATTTGTTGAATAAAAATTTTCTACAACGTATGAATAAGCACAAAATTTTGTCATTAAGATCCAAAATAACTACAGTTTCTAGAAAAATAAAAAAACTGAAATGTTTTTTAAATATGTATCTTAACTCATTTAGAGGGTATGGAAAATATATCTGGATGTTAGGCAATAACAATGTATGTCAAGTTGACCTGATATTTGGACTTCGCTTTGGAGAAGTAGGAGCAGGAGCTACAGTGTCAAGGGTGAGTCTTTAGACTAGAGGAGCCTGGGATTGTCTCAGGAACTTTGCTTAGAAATGTGGTTTCAACAGGATGTGAAAGACAAATCTCAGATGATAATCAGAGATCAATAATGCTGTGTTTATGGTGGTGGAAGTGAGGATGAACCCTATAGGCTCATATATTTGAACTCTTGGTCTGTATTTGATGGAACTGTTTGAGAGCCGTTTAGGAAATATGGCTTGATGGAGGGAGTGTTTAAATGGGACAGGGATCAGATCTTGCCAAGGCCAACATCATTCCTGGTAGCTCCTGCTGTCTTCCTCCTACTTGTGGATCTGCTGTAAGCTCGCAGGTATTTCTCCATTGCCATGCCTGTCTTTCTGCTGCTGTGAACACTGCCATGATGGTCATGGACTCACCCTCTGAGATTAAAAGCAAGCCTGCAATAAAATGTGTTTTTTTTTCCAAAAATAGGTTCCCTTAGTCATGATGTCCCTTCACATTGATAGAAATGTAATTATGGAAGTACTCTTTTGGTATACAAAAGCAAGTTTCAGGAAAGCTAGGGCTTAACACAGAGAAATTCCATTTTGAAAACAAAAAGAAAAGAAAGAAAAGAAAAAAGAAAAAGGAAGAAAAAAGAAAACTCAGCTGAAGAATACGAAGACAGAAGTCACAAACTCTACAAGATGGAGAGATTGAACCTCCTCTGAGATTCAGGAAAGCAGTCACTGTTTCTTCATTCAGGCTGTTTGGCAGGGCTAATACATCAGCTTCAGTATTGCTGTGCTCAGAGCACGGGAGAGGTTTTAATATGAACAGCAATACTGAGGATGCACCTACTTTCATAAATTCTAAAGGCATTTTAAAATATTTTATTTTATTCTATTGGTCTATTCTTTGAGAATTTCATACTTTGCAAAATTGCTTACAGAGAGCCAACTGGTAGAATTTGCTGTGTAGAATGACATATAGACTATTTCCCAGATTTCTGAAGGTGAACTTTTCTACAGAAACACATTGCCAGAAAACAGATTTATTGAAGCCAAATATAAAAGAACCCCCTGTGCACTTGATCATGATACAGGCTCTATGAAGTTGGTTTTCATATTGTAAATGATGAGTTCCTTTGGGATTTATTATTTGCATGTTAGGAAATACCATTTTATATATTTTCTCTAGTGCCTTTTAAACGTATCCATATTCAACATGACTGAAACTTTAAGGCTGATATATTATGAGGTTTGCAATATTTTAAATCTTAAGAAAGGTCCTATTAAGCTGGGCAGTGGTGGCACACACCTTTAATCTCAGCACTTGGGAGGCAGAGGCAGGCAGA
>LOEQ01006696.1:29271-45346 GCA_001685075.1 Bramus lutescens | reverse complement strand
CGTTCAGAGAGTCTGGATTGATCGCATGCTCCATCAGTCCCAGTCCAGCTGGCCATTTCCTTATTTTTATCCTATGTGTTGCTGAGTTTTAAATCCACGTGTGTGTGTGTGTATAGTAGTCAAGTGCTTTGCAAGTGAGTCTCAACCTCAGCCTAATGATAAATATGCTTAGAAGAAGTCTAATTATTTTGTAGGTATAACTAATATGAGGCTAAGAATATAATAAATTAATTATTCTAATAATAAGCTCTTCTGACTTCTTTAAAGTAGGGCCACGTTTGTTTTGAAAATAAGATTTACAAACAAAAATGCATGAACATGGATTCAGAAACAATAGAAGGTCATGCGGTCCAGGATTCAGAGAAGAGTTGGACATTTTCTGATACTTTTGTTTATGAAAAAAAAAATCCTAGTTTCCTTTTAAAGTGATTGTTAGATTGTTGAGTGCACTAAACTCCAGTGACAGAAGATATTATCAATTTGTCTCCTGTACTTCAAGAGTGGGAATAAGCAGAGAATGCTACAAATAACTAAGCATATCCTCTAGGATCACAGAGAAGGGCTCTTTATATGTCCGACCCGCTCACCTCTTGTTAGAGCTTGTCTTGCGAATTCTGCCCTTTCAACCAACAAACTGTAATACACACACATTGTAACTTTCTACTGTCTCTTGTCTCAGATTGATCTACTCTGGGCAAGCTGGTCCTTCTTGCTTCAGTATTTTAAATGCCTAGTCAGAAATAAATTTTGTTCATAAATTTTCTTAATGGGAATTGAATTTTTTCATAGAGTATGTTAGTTTCTTTTCAATTGTCAACACCTAGCCATTCTGTCATATGCTTATTTTAGATCATAACAAAAAGAAGGTTTTCAGAATTTATTGAGAATCCAAAGAAAAGGTGCTGGGGATATAGTTCAGTGGATAAGATCATTTACTATTTTCTTGCAGAAAATCCTGGTTTCTTTCATAGACCCTATATGGAAGCTTGCAGTTCCACAGAATCTGATGTCTATTCTGATCTTTGTGGCATCTGCATGAACATAGTGCTCATAAGTTCATCAGAGAAATAAACACGTACAGCTAATGAAATTTAACAATAAAAGACAGGAAATATCTTCAAATTTCCCGCTTCACAGAAAAGTCTGCCAATACATTGGGCCTATAGGCTGAATATGGATGATGCCCCAATGTTACAGAAGAACTTTGGATAACTATCCAGGCAGTGAGATGTCTGTCAATTCTAGCGCTTTGGAAGTTGCTTACAATTCACTTCCTATTTACTTAGGTAAAATTGTATCCTTCTGGAATCTATGTTGATGTTAAAGGCAAATAGTTATAAATGCAGTTTTACTTAGTTATAAAGAAAAGGTAAAGTAGATTTAAATATTGTTAAAGTGCAAGTTTTTGTAATTTTACTGTGTTAAAACCTTCCTTTGACTTTAGACAGAAAAGGGGATATGATGTGGGATTCCCCTCTGTATGCTATGAATATGTTTTATTGCCATTGGTNGAGAGAGAGAGAGAGAGAGAGAGAGAGAATAGGCAGAATCAAGGAGACTCCATGAAGCTTTAGACATGCCAGAACCTTATCTGGTAGGCCACAACCTAATGATGATACAGATGAATAGAAATGGGTTAATTTAAGATATAAGAGTTAATCAGGAATATGCCTAAGCTAATGACCAAATAGTGTTGTAAGTAATATAGTGTCTATGGAATTACTTGGTTCCAGATGGTTGGGAATGAATAAGTAGTCCCTTTCTGCAATTGACTTTCCAATATTCCCTGGATGCTTAACGTTTATTCAACAAGGCAACAATCAGAAATCCCTGCCCCTGATTGATTATTCCAGAATAGGGATGTTCAAAACATACCTTACTATGATGGAACTGCAGGTAACATCACTTGATTATGACTTTAAAGGAATGTCAAAATAAAGTTCATAAAATTAAACTTGTTTTCCTATACATCATGGTATTCAAAGTAAAATGGAAGTTAGATTAATGGACAACATTTGTGGATTTAGTAATGATTTATTCAGAACAAAATGGTAATGCTCAGCAGCAAGAAGGAACTACAGGTCAAAATAGTAAGTATGCCCTTGCTTTATTTGCTAATTTTTAATTTTGATATTGTTTTGTTTCTGTTATATTTATATTCTTCATGCTGATTCGGAGGGAGTTATTCATCTTTTTATGTTCATTTAATGTGTTTGTGTTCATTTAAATACATTATCAATCAGTAGCAAGATAACCACTTAAGATATCATTAATTCTATAAATTTTAAGTCTATAAAATATTTTATACTGTTCAAAATAAAAATAACAAATTTAGAGAAACTTGTTATGATATAAATAAAATGCTTAACAGTTTGATTTTTAATAAAATGTTTCAGAACCACAATGCACACTTGCAAATTTCTATGAGGGAGAAAAGACTGCTTACAAATGCTCAGATAACTTATTACCCAAGAGGGACATTTGCAGGACAGTTGAACATTGAAGTCAGCAATGAGACATGAACCATTAAAATTTCTTGTGCAAATAAAAATGGCTTGTGAAGAGAGCAATTTGTTTTATATTTAATTTGCATTTATTCTCCAGAGGTATGTTACAACATAATTTGAATATCTCACTTATCTTATTTTCAGTGTCCACTGTTCAGCTTTGTAACTCAAATGGCTTTTTAACATTGGTAATTTTAACACGTTAAGCTGGCATATGGCAAAATGATTATGTCTATATTTTAAAAAGAGATTAAACAGCTAGTTTCTAATTTTATAATTCATTAATTTTCCTTTTTATTTAAGATTTCAATGTAATCTGAAGAAAATTTAAAAATATTATTTTTCTCTAAATGACTACAATTTAATAACAAGTTAATTGCAGTCCCCTTTCTTAAGAGTCCCATTGCATAGAAAATTTTTAGAACATAGAAATGAACACTTATGATCTGTCTTTGTAGCTACTAAATTGACACAGTTCTTTCCTAGTGTAGAAGGGATACTGAATATGATCCTCAGAAAAATATACCCAAGGTTGGCATCCTATACCTTTTGAGTCAGCAGGCTTAGGAGATGGAGCCAGGTGCTTGAAATCAAGCTCCTTACCTAGTGCATGGCCAGTTAGTCATCAGTCTGGCATAAATCAAACTTCATATTAACACAAAATAAAATTAACAATTGGAAATCATAATACCAGGTGTCAATAAGATAATGGTTGCTTATAGTTCTAAAAAGATTTTATTGGACATAAGTATTCTTTGAAAGAAGAAAATTAGATATTGACAGAAACAGATGTTTAAAATGAGGAGAGAATATATGAAAGGAGAGTTAAAGAAAGAAGAAATGTACTGAAGAATGTTGAGTCTCTGGCTTTATGAAATAGTCAGAAATGCCTTGCTCTGTACTGCTGTGTCAATCATTCAGCAATTTCATTGATATTTTACTGTATGACACAACTAAATTACAAAGTTAAATTATGATGTAAGTTTGGCACACTTAATTCATTTACAGTTTAATTTGTATATTTAACATGATTGAATAAATTACTATCTTTTCCTACTGTAGGAAAAAACCTTCAAGATTTTAAGTGAAATATAAATTAAAACATAAATAGGCATATAATGTATTTTGTGTATATTATGGGAAAGTTGTACAAACTGTCTCACTTGCTTCTCAGTGTAAGTTATGATAACCAGAAGCTGCATCCCTGCAATTCTATTAATGATAGAGAAAATCATTTAACAAGAATCTTATTATGAGGTTTTTCTTGGGTATGAGTTACTTTTTAACTTTTTGATAGGCACCCTGAATCTATTCTTAAATCATTTTCACCATTATCACTCAACTAGTGGTAAACCCAGGAAAACTAAATTCCCTGATTATTTCATGCTAATTGGTTCTGGAATATTTAGGTGATTTTGAGCTTTTAAAGAATTAACACAGTGTTGAAGAAGGAGTGTACTTGTTCCCCAAGATTCCTGTCTCCATCTTCAGACCGTCAGCTTAGGCTGTGTTTCTAATGAATGAACAGGATTTCTATCAAAGCAATATTTTAGAAATGGCTCTTTCTATTTCTTTGCCTTCTGTTTTCTATTTTGGGCTTCTCTTTAATTAACAGTGTAATTTTATACTACTGTTTATACCTCACGTTAATTTCAAATAAGTATGAGAGAGAAGAAATAGATATTGCAGGCTATCTTGCAAGATATGACTATTACCAATCTGTTATCTTGGTTTATTTGGTTTTTTAAAATAGTATTAAAGAAACCTGCAAGGTCAAAACAAATATAGTGTCATAGACATATCTAGAAATAATTATTAACAAAATACCTAGACATTTAATAATAGAAATTCTTTGAAATGCTATGAAAAACAATGGATGTCAGTTAAAATCAGTCACTTAGAAGAAATAAAGAAGTGTTCTCTCTGGCATGATGATGTATCAGATATACAAGATATGTGCACATAGACCTTTGTATGATTATTCCATTTCAATAATTAGAGAGGGTTTCCTGTTTTGCAACAGTATATGTACTAGAATTTCGGACTTTGGTAGCAATACTGTTGACACTTTGAAAATTGATAAATATTGATTATTTAATAAGTGAGTTTAGTAAGAAATATTAGCATATTTATTTAATTTTGATCTTACTATATGGATTTTTCATTATCAAAAGTAAGAGAAATTATGTTACCCCACATCAACAAATTGATGTGAAAATAAAAGTACATGAGTAACATTTCATTGCTTTAATCTCTGAAATCAAATTGAGTACAAAACTTTTCCTTATCTATTATGATTTGAAGCACATGCATTCAGAGAATAACATAAATTCTCATGTTAACAACATATGCCAAGATATGAATACTTGCTCTTAAATTTTTAATGTACTCCTATTAATAATTTATTACATTATAAGCATCAAATAATATTGTAATGATAAGTTTTTCTTTGTGTATGTTTATGTGCATGTGTGTTTGCCTCATGTATGGAAACCTACAGAGTCCAGAACAGGACACCTATCATTACCTAAAGGTTGACCAGAAGTACTAGAAAAAAAAAACAAACAGAAAGCATTGTTTACTGAACAGCCATCCCTTCAGACCTGAAATAAATTTTATATAAGTTGCTTGAAATATTTTTTATTATTTTGCACTTCAATATGGTGCTAAAATCTACTTAAGTTATATATCATCAAAATATGTCAAATATTGAAGTAATAACAGAAATAAAATATAATTTTCTAATAAATATGTAGAAATTAAATGCACTATAAGTGCTTTAAGTACAACATCTAAATATGAAAAGGTAAGAATTTATGAGTGTGATAGTTAAAATTGTCATGTTGACAGGACCTAAAATAACAAAATATATGCCAATTTTTGTGCATGACTATAAGAGGGAGTCTGTATCAGTTGAGTGTGGTGGGAATATTGACTCTGAGAGCAGCATTCTATGGACTGCCGTCCTGCTCTATAAGAAGAGAGTGAGTGGAAGACCGGCATTTCTTACTCTCTGTTTATAAAGTTAGATAAAAAGTGAAGTGACCTCTCTTGCTTCTGCAATGAAAACTTTCAAACCAGGAGTCCAAAGAGAAACTTCGTTAGCTTCTTTTTGTCAGAACTGTGAGAAAAAGCTGGCGATGAAGATTCTGTGAAACGAGCATGGAAATACACTTTGTCTTTTCTGCCTAGATTCCAGAACAATAATTTTCTAGCTTCAGGATTGGGAAATCCGGATATTCTAAGCTGAATTAAATATAAATCATGATTTCGGCAACCTTTAAGACTAAAGTACCAGGAAGAGCTCAGACAGTGGTGACTGAGCACATGAGATTTCAAATTCTAAGTTGGTTAGTTTCTGCATCTTTGTTTTATCCCATATATTTTAAATCACTTTTCAATTACTTCTTATGTGTCTCACATATGTACATTTATTTGGACTGTAAAAACAGTCATATCTTAAATCGCTAAAATATAGAAATATATGTTATTCAGCAGTTAGAGAAATAATAACATAATACACATCGTTTGTAGCAACCTGCATGCATTACAGCAATGACACATTTTCAAAAATAATATATATGTGTTATTTAACTAGTATTTTCTTTTAAATATTTCTTTCATATCAATATATAATATTATGGAAATAAATCATACTTAAAACCTTGTCAGTCAGAGACACCATTGCTATGTTTTCATATATTTGAGAGCTCAGAGTGAAGATAAATTGCACTACTGTTATAAATAATGCAGTGTACTAGCTTTTCTTGACAGAAAATTATATAATCATTCTTTCTAAAATCAAGTAAGATAAACAACAAAAACAAATAAGGCAAGAAGCGAACAAAATAAAACTATCTGAATTGTGTAACTGTTGTCATTTCCATTTTGCTCCTTAAATCCTCCCCTTGTGGCCTGAAAAGAAGTTACATTCATTCCTAACTACAGTGGTGAATTGTAAATTCACTAAAATATGGAAGCTCTGTGCACAGAAAAGACAAAATGTGTATTGTGTTCTTTATAAGCAGGCAAATCTCACATATTTTTAGGTGGAGCTTCCCATCATCCTCACTTTTACTTTAGGTTTGCTTCCAATATGAAGTTGGAAATTGTTTGCAATTACCATTTTGTAAATTTTAGGACAGGTTTTATCCTATAATTTTATTCTATCAGATCAATAAATAATTCTTAGTATCAGCCAGTTTAAAATATAAACATCCTCGTACTATGGTCAATATTACTTTGTAAGTTCTTCTAGCTGTTTGATTTTTGAATTTTGTATAAAATTTTTGAAAAACTTCTAATAAGTATTTTTGCAAAATCCATACAAAAATACTATTTTGCATTGACATAGAAAAATTTAGATAGATTTGCCTTATACTACGGGCAATTATGCTCATCTCCAAAACCACAATTTTTCAAATATAAAGTGTTTTGTCTTAAATACTTCCCATGAAATTGTCAGTCATAGGTGACCCAGAGATCCTCAAAACCATACAAGGTACTACCATTGCTCTTGGTTGCCTAACAGAACTTGAAAAAAAAGTTATAGTATCAAACTGACCTATAAATTTCATAGATTAGTGCATTTCTCAGGTACTATCAGAGAAGTGTTTCATGCACTGGATGGTGGTTAATAAAAATCTCATAACTGGTAAAACTGAAGAAAATAAATGATTGCATAGTGCTCAATGAAAAGTGTGACATCTATTTCACACCACTTTGACAGGGCTCAGAGAGCAGTGGGGAGCAGAACTGGAAACCTGCCAAGATTGAGAGACCAAGAACTGAAACTGAACAGTTCTGGAAAACAGGATTCTTCTTTTCTTTCTTGTCCACCTTCACATATTCCTTCCTGAAAACTATATATCTGTGTGTGTATGTGTGTGTGTATATATATAATATATATAATTATATAATATATTACATATATTATTATATATAATATATATTATATAACATATGTAATATAATTAATATATAAGTAATTCTGAATATAGTAGAAGATAATTTCAATGTATTTTTGATTTGACTTGCTTGACTTTGTATACAATGTTTCATAATGAATAATCAACAGATTATGCCACTATTCCACATTCTTTGAGAAAAGTCAGTAGCAATGAATTAAAGTTGAATAATGTCACTAACAATAAATTCTCATAATACTTCTAAAATATTAGGTCTGTGGTCTTTTAATTTAGGAGACTGTGTTAATGAAAAGCTAGCTGTTACGATGTGTCACAAAGCAGTAAATGTTTAGTTGATAGAATGAGCCAAGAAAGACTTCCCCCACCCTGAATATATTAAATGCACAAAGTGAAACGAAAGCAAATTGAGCATGGGCAAAATAAATACAAGCAACATCAATGCATAAAATTAAAATAAGAGTACAGCAAGATAGAGTGACACACTATGTCAATGCAAGCATACCTCTCATTTCAAAATTTAAAATGTTTGGGTTCTTGGATCCAATTATGAATGTTTGTGTCATGGGAATCCTTATTTAGGTAATTAAATAATATTTGCATATGTAGTAATAGTTTCTTACAGTTTAGTTGTCACACAACAAGAAAAACTCATAAGTAAAAACAAATTTAAAATATACTGGTGGAGGGTTAAATAGATGGCTGTGTGTTTAAGCTAATATTCTTCTCTTGCTTCCCTGTAGCAGCACCGGGGAGCTCACTCTTGCTATAACTCCAGACCTCTTGCCTCTGGGGCCACATGAACTCACACGAGCTTGCTCTCACACAGAAATACAGTATAAAATGAAAAATTAATCCAATAATAAATCTTTTCAAGTAGCCTTGTAGACTAGCACAAACTGGTAGGGCTTTCTTCTCTGGGAACTTAAGCTTATAAATATAAGGAAAACAAGTAAATACAAAAATAAATTATTTATAATTTAAAATAAGTTTTCAAGGATCTGTTATTTATAATGATAGGGCAAGCCACAATGTTTATTTTTCCTTTCAAAATAATGAAGGATAATGCCAACTTCAGTTAGTAGTGTAAATCTGATGTTCCTAGGAATTTTGTCATATACATATATATATATGACATATTTATGGTATTATATATATATATATATATAATGAATATACTAAATATTAGAATAATCAGTGAAATCAAAAGTAGTGCTGATAAACTGAGCAATGAGAAATGACAAATATGTAGGATTCAGTCATAACACATTTGCCATCATTTTCCTTCATTTATGGGCTTAGCCAAAGGCTAAGGGCCTGAATGGACACCTCTAATAACAAGCAATCGATCTGATTAAATCCTCTTAACATTTTTTTCTTCTTTGAATATTTTACAACATTTTATGGTTACTATTCTCTTTTCCTTCTATCTTTCTCCTATTGAAGATAGATTTTTTTTCCTACAATACATTCTGATTTGAGTTTCACCTCCTCCACCTCTCCGAAGAGCCTTCCCACCTGCATTCCCATTTGAACACACTTAACACTTCTAAACATCTGGAATTACGTGTTAGTAGCAAAATGAGATATTACACACCTAATGGCATGAGACTAGTAAAGAGACAAATGACACTTACTATTGGGAAAGATGTGTAGAAAGTACAAGCTGTGTAGCCCAGTCCATAGGAATATAAGGAGATGACAAGCAGGGGATTTCAACAATGATTTCAGTACATGTGAGGCTGAAGGAATGAAGGTGTTCCAGGCTCAGCAGAATACATAATAATTCAAACCAGCCTCTGATACAAAGTAGTAGTACCCTGTATGAAAAATTCCAAAATAATGACAATTTAGTGAAATAGTAAATACAGTTATTGGCTTCTTTGAACAGTATATTATGACTGTATTAAAATCTTGATCTTTAGAAATATGTACGTTCATTTTTGAAAAAGAAGAAATAAGCAAATAATTATTCCAGACATGTAGAATGTTTTGTGTAAAGTGGGATATCAGATTAGTGTTATATGCGAATATAATAGTATGAATTCATAAATCAAGCCACAAGACATCAATATACATATATATGTATATATATATATTAAACACAGAAAACTCTGTGATGTACTGAGACTTTAGAAAAATGATGAGGGTAATGGATCTTAGAGGAGAGCCTACTACTGTCACTTTAATAAACTAGTATAATTCCTAACTCCATACTAAAAAGCTATGCTTACCCATAGATAAGTGTATCTCCCATTTGTATCAAAGTACCTTTCTTTGCAACAAGAACTATTCAATTATACAAAACCACAGCTGTTCAAAATACAAAAAAAAACCAACCCACACATTTTCATGTCTTTCCTGCCTCACTCAAATTATACATATATAACACAACTCCTACATATAAAACTTAGGGACACTGCTCGGGAGGGGTCGAGAAAATGTAAGAGCCAGAGAACCAAGAGAGTTGTATTTATATATTTAATTGTCCCCGTGTGTGTGTTTGTGTTTCTGTGTCTATATGTCTGTTACAATAACAACTAAAGTAAAATCAAACAAACACAACAAGCCAACAATAAAAACGGCCATGGTTTCAAGATTGAGCAAAAGGGCCATACATATAAGGATTGGAGGAAGTAAAGAGAAGAGGGAATTATATAATTATATTTTAATTCAAATAAATTATACTTTAATTCAAAGAAATAAATAAATAAGAATATTTTTAATGTCTAGTCTATTTAAAAACTGTAAATTCAAAAAGGTGTAGCCGAGAAAGATATATAGAGGCAAAATCTGTGGCAAGAGCAGCATTTTAGGATAGATTATATACAGATATGCCAAAATATTTACAGATATTAAGTGGTTGTGTAATAGCAATGAACAATGGTGTATATATATTCTGAAGACTCTGGACAAGGAAGGATATTGTTGAAAAGACAGACCATAGCACAAAAGTTTATAAAATTGCAACTAGATAACTTGAAAATATAAAGAATACATTTCTAATGCAAAGCAAGTGAGAAGGAACATGACAGATTTATTTCTAGTCATTTGGGAAACAAAACAGTACTGTTTGTCAATCTCCAATTTTTATTACATTATGTGATAGGAGACAATTTCTCTGGTGAGAATGAGAAAGAAAAGGGTATTGCCAAGTTTCCAAGAGACTGAAATTGCTTTTGAAATCTATTGTCAGAAGATGAGACAAATGGAAAGACGCAGCAGCATTTAAGGGCATTGTTCAATGCACATTTCTAGTCGGTGGCTATGAATTTATGATGAAACTCATTTGTGTAAACATCATTCAGATCCCCTATAATTGGTGAAATGATGCTGTAGATTGAGCTCTAACTACAGGAGAATGATCTAGTTTTAAAAGTTTTCCATAAATGAGAAGTCAGAAATATTTAGAATCCATGTTATTAAGAAAAATATGTACAAAATAAGAATGTGACCATAAATGTCAATAATAAGTCAAAACAAGGGCGAATCGCAGGAATTCAGAGGATTTTAGTGAAAAAAATGAAGAAATAAGGTCATCTTTTTCTATTATGATTACACTTTGTCTTTGTTTCTCTTTTACATTGACAGTTTATGCTAATTTATTCCCTGTTGTGTTTTTATTCACAGCAGAACAAAGCCTGATTAACACTCTGGCAGCAAATCAGAGACACAGTATGGTAAATCTCCACTTTTCATGGTGAATATATGCCATAGTAGTGTACTGTCCTCAATGATAAAGAAATTCTCCACATTTTATTAAAAACAGAGAATTTTCAATTAGAGTATTAGTGTTTGTTAATTTTCAGAAAATTTCAGTATTGAGGTAATACATACACTTTTCAAAGATGAAGCAATAATAAAGGAAAGGGTTATTATGAAAATAGAGCTTAAATTCCATTTATTTATGCTTGCCTATTGATACATATGAACTGCTTTCAATATTAGGTGTTACATGACAATAAGCACAATAATTGTAGGCCAATGCTGGCTACTTTAGGTAGTCTGAGTAGAAGAGTTTTTATTGATTTTTTTGATCATTTAAAAAGCATAAAACTAGAAAATAAATAACAGACTATAGATCTCATCGACTCTTAAGTAGGACTAATATCTAAAAATATATAATAATCTAAAAGGACAAACCAAAACTGGATATCAATAAAAAGCAAGCATAGAATTCTGAAAAGATAAAACAAAAATGGCTGACAACCACTTGATGACATTTTTAATATCCTTAATTAACAGGGAAATGCAAATCAAACTATATTGAGGCTTCATCGTACTACCTCAAAATAAATAAGCCTATTGAAACACATTAGACAAGAACTTACCCATACCCCAAGAAAAATATTACTCTCTCTATATATAGTCTTTAAGAAGGGTGCTGTGTATCTTGTAGATTCAGATGTACTAAGGCTTCCTAAGTTTCAATGGTTTCCAAAGCCCTTCAAGTTTCTTTAGCTTCCACAGTCTTATGAGCCTCCAGGAAGAAACTGTTTAACTATGATTTGTAACTTAATAGCATCCCATCTTTTCTGAGTCCTACATTTCTTCTATTCCCTTCTCTGTAATCTGACATGAAGTTTTATATGGAAAATGCCGGTGTCTGATTGCTTTCTTCTACCTATGGCAGATCACTTGTGTTACACTTACCTTTTCCTTTGATTATTTAGTCTGAGACACTACTCATTGAGGGTTCCTTTCTACATTTAGGGTAGGCTTTCCTTTCCTTAAGCCTTTTTTAGATACACCCAAAGATATGTTTCTATGATATCTCTAAATCAAGCCATGCTGACAATGATAATTAACAATCCCAGAAATTAATTCAAATATTTCAAAAGCAATTTAACAGATACACCATACCAAATAACTAAAGAAATTTTCAACATTGGGTCCTGTCACCTCATGTGCCACATATTTATCCATGACTTATATGAGTTCCCTTTTATATATATGGCTTTAGATCTAACTTCAAAGTGGTTGGTTGAACCCATAATGGTCAGTCCACTATCACACCATTGGGCATACTTTGCCTAGAATATTGCTATTATATCCAGGAAGGCCAAATGACTGGCAGCACTGTTGATGTTGATTCTCCAGATGTAGCCAGTCAAATCTTCCTTTAATAGTATAAGTCGAGATAGTGGAGAAAGATATTCCAGTTCGGTCCCAGGCTCATTTTTGCATATATTGAAGCCAAAATACATGGTATCTTGAGCAACTGGATCTTAAAAGTTTAATCTGGCCTTTAAACAACAACATGCCTAATAGATTTTCTGGTTTCTGGATACTTATATAAGATCCATTTGAAATTTACACGAATTATCCAGAACAAAAAATACATAATTCAGAAAATAGATTGAAGATTTTAAATAATAGTGGAATGAAATCCTAAAATAGCACATCTCCATTAATCTGGGTATCCATGTGACTGTGGCTTACCAGGTAAAGTTTGTACAACAGCATATACCTCCAGCAGGGCTACATGGCATCTTTCTGACCCTGCCTTCATTTTCCCATCATTCATTTACTTTTCCCCTCCTACCTCTATTCTGCCCACACAGGCCCAAGACAGTTTCTTTATTTAATCAGTGGTATTCACAGCATACAGAGGGGAATCCCACAACATATCCCCATGCACAAAACTCAAATCTAAATGGATCAAACATAAATCTAACCACACAGAACCTAATAGAAGAGAAAGTAGGAGGTAACTTTTAATTCATGAACACTGGATAACACTTGCTAAATATAACACGAGTAGTAGCACAGATACCGAGAGCAACAATTGATAAATGAGTCTTCCTGAAACTGAGGCGCTTCTGTAATGCAAAGGACACAGTAAGTAAGACAAAATGGCAGCCTACAGAATGGAAAAAGTTCTTCACCAACTCCAAATTGGATAGAGGACTGATCTCCAAAATATATAAAGAACTCAAAAAACTAGACATCAAAATACCAAAAAAAACCCAACCAATTAAAAATGCAGTACAGATCTATACATAGAATTCTCAACAGAAGAATCTCAAATGCTGAAAACACTTAAGTGATTGTTCAATATATTTAACTATCAGGGAAATGCAAATCAAAATTACTCTGAGATACCATCTTACACCAGTCAGAATGAAAAGATCGAAACCACCTATGATAGATTAGGCTGGAGAGAATGCAAAGGAAGGGGAACACTCCTCCATTGCTGGGGGAGTGAAAAATTTAATAGCTAATGTAAAATCATTATGACAATTTCTCAGAAAATTAAAAAACAATCTACTTCAAAACTCAACAATGCCAATACTGGGTATATACCCAACAGATGCATAATCATACCAAAGGATATTTACTCAGCTTTGTTCAAAGCAACATTATTTATAATAGCCAGAATCTGGAAACACCTAGATGCCCCTGAAATAAAGAATGGATAAAAATAATTGTGGCATATTTTTACAATGGAGTACTACTAAGTGTTAGAAAAAATGACATCTTAAATATTGCAGGAAAATGGATAGAACTAGAAAAAAAACATTCTGAGTGAGGTAACCCAGATAAGAAAGACAAACACATTATGCTTTCATGCATAAGTGGATAATAGACATAACATGAAAGATAACCAGCCTGTAATCCACAACTCCAGAGAAGATGGGTTCAATAAAAGAGAACCCTAAGAGAAGCATACATGGATTCCACTGGAAAGGAGAAATAGACTAAGTCTCCTGAGAAGATTGGGAGCATGGGGTAGAGAAGGGAGGTGGAAGGGGAAAGGCAGGGGAAGAGGGGAGGAGGATGGGAATCCTAGGGAGGAGGATGGATGAGATGGAGGAAGGACAGAGAGGGAGAGCAAGGAAAGAGATATCTTGATTGAAGGAGCCATTATGGAACTAGTAAAAAAAAAAAACTGGCTTTTGGGAAATGTCCACGAATTCACAAGGATAACCCCAGCTAATATCCTAAGCAATATTGGAGAGGGTGCCTGAACTGGACTTGCCCTGTAATTGATTGATGACTACCTTAATTATCATCATAGAAACTTCATCCAGCACTGATGGAACAGGTGCAGAGATCCACAGCTAAGCACTAGGCCAAGCGCTCTGAGTCCATTCAAAGAGAGGGAGGAACAATAATATGAGCAAAGGGGTCAATACCATGATGAGGATACCCTCAGAAACAATTGTCCTGAATTAGTAGGAGCTCACTTATCCAGACTGACAGCAGGATACATGCATAGGGTCAACCTAGGCCTTCTGAATATGAGTGACAGTTGTGTGGCTTAGGCTGTCTGTGGAACCACTGGCAGTGGAATTGGAATTTATCTTTAATGCTAGAACTGGCTTCGTGGGGCCCATCCTCTTTGGAGGCATACCTTGCTCGGCCTAGATATAGAGGGAGGTCCTTACCTCAACATGATGTGCCAGACTTTGTTTATTCCCCATGGGAAGCTTTACTCCCTTTAAGGAGTGGATGGGGGTAGGGTTGAGGGAAGGTGGACTGAGCCGTGAGAGGGAAGGAGTGAGAACTACATATGGAAGATGAGAAAAGATTGCTTAAAAATAAGTAAATTAAAAAAGATTTAATTTCCTCACAGAACTTGCTATTTATTATACATTTGCATTAGTTATGTATAAAAACTGGCCACATAAAACATTCTTGCTTCTATATCTTTAAATTTCTGTTGTAGTACATATTATATTATCCACTTAAAGAAAGTACAGGAATAATGAATTTTAATGAATCTAAGAGTGTTGGTGTTCATAGCTTTGAAAATGTCAAGTTGTTTTGAAGTAATATCTTTCTCAGTAATGTTTTGAATTCCATATAATTCTATGGAGATAAGTAAGTCACAGATGCTTTGAAAGTTAAGAGTAATTAATTAATTAACACAGAGATGTACTTCTTCAGTATGTATATTTAAATCCACTTATATCTAAACCATTTTAATAACTTTTTTATTGCTAACGATATGCAAATACACGCATACGTGGATACATACATTTAAAATTATGGGTCCTACTATTTATATATTTTCCCTTAAGAGAGACAGATGAGTGAGACAGAGATAGAAGAGATAGATAGGTAGATGGATAGATGATAGATAGATAGATGGATAGATAGATAGATAGATAGATAGNGATAGATAGATAGATAGATAGATAGATAGATAGATAGATAGATAGATAGAGGGACAGAAAAAGAGTTTGAGAACATAGAGCAAACACTTCATATTTATGAGAATGCAATACTATGATTCACAGATGCCTACAGTCACCCTGCTGTAACATTGTCTCTGAGTTCACAGCTAATTAGACTATCCCATACAACGATCTTTCACTTTAAGAAATGACTTCACATCAGAGCTGATGCTGGTGGAGAATATCCTACTCCCAATCCCTTCCTTGCTTCCTGGTTGAGAATCCAAGAGCCTGGCTTGTGATGTGAATCATTTCCCATGCTCAAAAGATGTGAGAAGATTCTCACTTCTTGTAAGAGGACTATGAACTCCTCTCATAAGAGTTCCTCCCATGTGGTCTGTCTCTGATATCGGGGAGTGAAATCTCAGAATTTCCACCATGTCCTTGAGTATCTATCATCCATTCATCTATCTATCTATCTATCTATCTATCTATCTATCTATCTATCTATCTATCTATC
>LOEQ01006695.1:101482-118244 GCA_001685075.1 Bramus lutescens | reverse complement strand
TTCCCACAGGGCAGGAAACCCTGACTGCTCTTTGGACTGGAGAGGGAGAGGGAGGGGGAGTGGTGAGAGGGGGAGGGAAATGGGAGGAGGTGGAAATTTAAAAAAAAATAGAAAAAAAAACAAAAAAGAAAACTTTTAAACAAAATGAGAAAGAGATGACCAGATCAAAATAAAACTAGCAAAGCCTAGAGTTAGAGACTTGCCATCTCCCTACAATGAGAAGCTTGAAATATAATTAATCCAAGATATAACAATTCACATGTATTCATTTATTAAACCACATAACCAAAGATTTTTAAGTAGTAATATAATACCAAAATTGGAGTAAGTTTAGAAGGGAAGTGTTAATACATTATTTTGGAAAATGTGGGAGGGGATGTATATACATACATTATTTTAACCTAAAACTTGGCTTCTGAGTAGTAATACTAGGGAAATGAACAACTTAACAATGGGGTCTGGTTATGAAGGTTAGTCATTAGTAAACTGATTAAATTTCATCACGGCTCAACCAATCAACGGACTTACTGCAGTCCACTTAAATGGTGCAGGCTATCTGCAGCGATCAAACAGAAAGAAAGAGAAAGACTGGGATATGGAGGACACGCTACCTTTATATTTCAGAATTGCTATGTAAAGAGCTCACAAAAGAGCCATGTGATATTTTACAATGTCACTTCAGTGGAATGTCTGAAAGACTGGTAAAGACAGTATCACCAACAGTGAGCAATGGAATGATGGGAGAGGACCGTGCTCAATGAAGCCTCTTGGTATGCACAGTATAATTGAGCATACACTTATGATTTTCTCTGTATTTCATTTAATATCATCAAAAAAAATCTTTGGGTACCATCAAAATACCCAGACTCTGCAGAAAATAAACTATCTCAAAAAAGTATGACTGTTTTAAAGAATGGACCTAAGTTTTTCTTGTTTATGACTGCTCAAGTATGATTTCTTCTTAAAACACTATATATAATTCACTGATAATATCTAGAGTCATAGAACAGGTCTGGGCGACATTGATCAACAGTATCCATGCCTGCAATCTGCGGATGGTAAATCACTAAGTGCTCACAGGGATGCGGTAGTGTGTGAGGTGCAATCTAGTGAGCGTGCTTTGGCTTAACTGCACAGGAAAGGCTAGTCCCTCTGTCCTGCCTTTGCAGGGAACTGACAGAGCCAAGGGACCATGTTGTACAGAGTAGGCCAGCTACATCTACAGTAGGACTGGATGTTACATGCTACCAAAATCTGCCAACTGTCATATTGGAATAAAACTTTCTATATTGACCGTTTGTGGCTGGCTTTTTTAGGGTAAAATGGTGTGTTGTCAGCCAGCACAGGACCTCTTTGACATTGCACTGGTCTGAGTAATGGATTATTGATCTGCAGTTTCACTGATCAGAAGGTCAGAATTCTAGAGTTTCTCTCTGTCTCACATTCTGAATCAATTGTTGCCTTTTAGGAACGGCTCTATCAGGCACACCCATGGTCTCTTTACCCAGAACAACAAGAACAAGCCTAGTGTCCCAGAGTGTGGGCTGCAACAGTAACAAAATTAGTTTCTCTATATTTTGCTTTGCAGATTTTTACCATAATCATTCTGGATTGCTCACTAGAAGTTTCTATATTGAAAGAGAACTTGAATAACATGCTTATTTACACTGAATCTTAGTCATAGGTTCTTGTTATCATTTATTTCAGCTTTCCAAGTAAACTATCCTCTTATTAAAATGAATTGAAATTTTATTTCATATAAATGTGGTGTGTGTGTGTTAATCATTAAAGCAGTGGAAGTCTCAGTTTAGTGAGCACTATACTCAAAAGACTAAATTATTAAAAGCATCATATTCTCACTGCATTGGGTTTTCACTGAATTATCACAATTACCATCTGGTTCTTCAAAATAAACCCAAAGGGTTTTTTTGGTAGAATATATTTATGATAAACAATATCTTGCTAATTGTCATTGCATCATGTTAGAGGAAGAATACACAGAGATGCTGTGATCTTGTAAGAGGCCCCCAGAACTTAGTAGGCCCTCAGGCCTGATCTTTTGAAGAAAGTACCACTCAGGTAGTGAAACCCAGCAGGCAGGCAGCATCACTACCAAAAAGAGAACAATGACCCATTCCATCTAAGGTCATGGTTCTGGGGAAGCCGAAATGTTCTAACCTTGCTTTTTGGCTACTGTAGTTCTGCTTTGTGCTAACTTTCTCTCTAACTGAGTTATTTTGACCCAGGATGTAGTTTTTGGGCTTAAAATGTTACCCGAGAAAGGCTCAGGACTGAACTCAAATCCCAAATACCCAGTGTAGTTACAGGTCAGCCAATAAAAAACACTTTATTGGCTTGAATCCATGTCTAAATGGTATTCTCTACCTCGCAACAACATTGTTTTTTAGCTAAATGAATGACTTTTAAATCCTTGGGCAGCATAACATAAAAAGCCACATGGTGAAAAATATTAGATGAAGGGCCCTCAATATTGCTTGGAAAGTATATATTTTTATCCTCGGTAGATTTTAAAATTATGTTTATTATTTGAGAATTCCATACATGTATATGAGCTATTTTGGTCAAATCTATCCTCTACAACACTTCCCCTCTCCCCTAACCGAATTTCCCTCTCAACTTCATGTGATTTGCTTATAAACTCACTGAGTTCCCTTAACGTCACCTGTATAGGAACATTAAGGAACATCAGCTAGAGCCCACATAGCCTCTTCAGGACCACATACCTAAAGAAAGCCCACTTGCAGTCAGCCAGTGGCCATTAACTTCAGGTAGTTACTCAGATAGCAGAGGACCCAGCACAGAAGGGTCCCATGCAGTCAAGGCTGGGAGTCCACATATCCATGCAACAGCATTGTCAGGTTTGTCAAACACTGTTTCACCATAGAAGTCCACTGTTTCCAGCTCTCCCTGTCTTTCGCATGCTTTTCTATGCGGAACCCTGAACCTTGTAGGGAGGAGTGTGATGTAGATGTCCCATTTTGAGCTGAGTGTCTCATACATAGTCTCTCATTCTCTATACATTGACCAGTCATGGGTCACTGTATAAGTTATGATCTACTGAAAAGAAAAAACAAAACCAAAAATACCCAGAGGCTTCTCTGGTGAGGGCTGAAAGATGCCCCAATCTCTGAGTATAAGGATAAGAACTTAAGAGGCAGTTTATTTCCATATCCACTTAGCAAAATAATAGCACTCAGTTCTTCCTATTATTTAGGCAGCCACAGGTTTTGGAGACAGTTAACAGTTCCAGGAGTGACTTTCATCTTCAATTCAATCTACAAGTGGTTGGTTATTCCCATAATATTCATGCCACTGTTGCTCCGGTAGGCACAGTTGTTATTGCAGCTCACAGGGTTCCAAGATGGAAAGACTGCGGATTCCCTTAACCCCTCGTAGCATGGAAATAGCATTGTTTCAGAGATCTGAAGGCTAGCCAGCACAAATGAAACTTCCAGGTCAGTACCATCTTGGTTTCTCTAAGTTCCATGATTCAAGTATGGTGTCTCAGCAACAGAGCATTACATAAAGTTATGGTGAGTAACCAAGAGCAATGGCAATATTTTATACTCTTGTGACCTATGGCATCCCACTGCCAACTACTCAGAAAGAGGCATCCATACATAGCATGGAGCCTATTTATTTGATAGTCTATGGTATCTGGGTGAGGCATTGTACCCCTGTTATAGAGTAACTCCATCTGTATATGCGTGTGTGTATATTTTAGGAAGTGTCTACAGTAGTAGGTTTTCATATGGCATTTCAATGTCTTTAGTGGTAGCTGTCAGTTCACATACTTACTTCTCTACTTGGTCCTCCAATCCCACATTCCATTTAACCTTTCTTATTCCATTATTTCCCTTTTTCCCCTCATATTATTTTATATGCAAGAGGTATTTATTTTCTTGGCAAGACAAAACACAAGCAAACAAATGAACAAATGAACACTTAATGCATACTGAAGCCCAACCACCTCCACTCCAAAAGATCATTATCATTCAAAAAAGCTACCAAAGTAAGTGTCAAACTAAAATGTTAGCCATAAAAAGGGGGAACACACCCAAAACTGGGAAATCCCCTCTGAGAAATGATGCTGATCTTTAGGAAAAAGTTGAACTAAATCTTTCCTAATTAGAGGACTAGTTTCTGTGTTTGATTAGGCAATCAGAGTCTCTGTGATCTATAAATTTCTGTGTCTAGCACAGAGGTTTATTTATCGTCAAAACAGGGAAAGGGAGGTTACTAGGTTAATCTCCTGGGTGAACTCTTTTCCAGCCACTGGGAATGGTTCTGAGCTAGGCTGACATGTTCAGGTATTTTGAAATCCTGAAAGACTATGGTATTTTAGCTCCAGAAGTTTAGGAGCAAAGTCTACATACTTGCTTTATTTCCATTATGCTTCCCTTGGGCCATGAGGGTGGCCACAGTAGGTCTTTTGGGACTGGTTAATTAGAAGGCAAGATAAAGATAAGCTTGCTTTTTCTTGGTGGAACCCATTCACTGGTTTTCATTCTTTCCACAGATCCTAAACTTTTTGCTAACAGTCCTGGTAGAAGAATAACATTGGTAAACACTCCTGATGATCGCAGAGCAGGTAACCCAAAGGTCCAGTGGGGGAGACTGTGATGCACTATCACTGTACTCAGGGCTTCAGGCACCACAAAGTCTATGTAGTGCAGATGTAGAAACAAGATGTAAAGCCAAAAGCTCTGAATGTGAACATGTCTTTGAAAATTCTTCCAAATCATGCAACTCAAATATGAAAGACATTTGAGAGACTATTTTTTCAGTTTTGGCCACAATTTTAATGGTGGACATGAAATCACCAATAACAAATTCAGTAACTGAATTTAACTTGTCTAAACTACCAGTAGTAGAATATTAGAATATAATCAATAACACTAAGGGGAAGACTGCATTGTCTTGTTATTCTCAGCACAGAGAAGGAATAACCATGTTCAAATAAGATGCAACTGGAGAATAAATATCAAAATTATAGACAAAAACCATCAAAATCCATGTATTTCACAGAAACTAATTAGCTTTTGAAATTAATTTAAAAGATCAAAAGGTGAAAATGGAACAAGAAGGGTTGAATTAGGGCGAGGAGGGAATTGCAGGGAAGTGGAGGAATATATGGAGGGATTAATAACATTAAATGACCTTATTTTTAAAAAGTCATACAGAAATCTACTATTGCAGAACCTTCCTAAAATGTATACATACACGTACATAAAAAGAGTTAAAATGTAGCTACCCCAGAACAGAACAATACCCCTTCTAGACACCAAAGACTAACAAATAAAAAGTCCAGTGCCAAGAATTGGTTGCATCTTTTGGAGTTGCTTGCTAGTGAGGTCCCACGTGCCCCCAAACATTATAGACTGCTTGGTTACCCTCCACAACATGACAGTAAGACCCTGTTACTGAAGACATCACACACTTGAGTCATAGAATACGCAGAAATCAATCAAGTGCTAACCTGAAAACTTTATCCCCACTGGCTAGCTTTCATAGGTCCTCCCAGAGTGATTGATGCACACTACTGGGAGAGAAAAGTAATCAAGAGTCTTACCCAGTTGTGATCCTGTGAGCTGCAAGGCCTGGAAAGACATGCAAACTGGTACAACAAATAACACAACTGTCACAGGAGTCATCAACTATTACTACTTTCTTACTGGATCAAAGTCCTCTTCACAAGATGAAACCCATACCTGACACCATCATCAGGCAAAGAGCTGATGGTTAGAAAGATAACATGATCTAGGGGAGAACATACTACTATTATTTTATTTAATGGATGTCTATTAAGCCAATTTTTAATGACCTACCGTTATACCACAGAGTAATGCACTCTCAGTCCTTAAAAATGGAATTTCTATTTGCAGTAGATAGTGAGTAACGCTGGCCATTGTGCAGAGAGTTAGAGACTGGGTAATGCTCACTCCTAAATGGAACATACATGCTGCGTCTACTCCTCCCCAGGCTTAGGGATCATTGCAGAAGAAAGGGCAGGAAGTGTGTATGAGTTGAAGGCATGTATGACTACAAGGAAGCATCAGCTTCTGGATGCAACAGTTCAACTGCACAATTGAACTCACAATGGTTGCGACGCACAAGACCTGTGGAAGACCAAGCCAGACCACACCCTACCAAAAGGGAGTGGGAATTCGATTCCATCCTAGCCAAGGAGATATGGGCGATTGCTAGCTGCTCAAAGACATCAAGTCAGTGTTATCTAAGAGTGTAGCTGCTTTTGAACATACTTCAGTGGGAGACCACATATTCAGGAACATTTGAGTAGCACTAGTTGATCTTGATATATTAAAAAAGAAAGAAAGAATACCATATTGGGTTGATAGAGGCGGGTAGATATGGGAAGAGCTGTGGGAAGGAGGTGAATATAATCAAAATCTACGTAACAATTCTCAAAGAACTAATAAAATGTTAAAATTAATTTCGCAGGTATTTTGATCAGGTAGAATATGTCAACTTTAGCTTATGTATGCATATGTGTGTTTTACTAGAGAAAGAAGGACAGAATCAGGATCTCATTCTTCTAAGCCACATTCTGCAAGAATGCTATATCTCAAGACTGTTATGATTTCTTTATATTATAAATAAATATTCTGCTCTCACCAATGTATTCTTTGTTTTGGCACGGGCTGTCTGAGGTGTATAAAGCTTCAGATGCCACAAAACAAACCCACTCTTTTGTCAACCACTCAAGTAACCCTGAGAGACAGAATAAATACTTATTGTATCATAACTAAGTGACAAAATAGATATGATCCATAATAAAAAAATGTGAGATTTGGAAATTTTGAGGGATTGAGTCTTAAAATCACCCAGGAACAAAGACAGAATAAGTACCACTGCCAAACAATAATTACATAAAACATAATTTGTGTAACTATTTTCTTGTATTTCACTTGAATGATATTTGTCTTATGTTTGTTGGTTATGTCTACATGGTTACCCAGAAATGCTTTTAGAAATCTTAATATAAAAGATTACATTTCATGTTCTTGATATATAGTGATGTGCTTTGAACATTTGTTTGGCTAAATACATATAAGTACATATAAGTTAGCAATGTGCTTCAATTGGCTTTTTATGTGTCTCACTTAAAGTGAAAAAAATCGCCAGAAGCATATTTCACAAAATCTAAGATACTTGTTCAGCTCTGTAACTCTCTATAAGCGCACACAATCTGGAAAACCATGTTTAAATCAGAAGGGGAATAAAATATAAAAAAGAAGTAGAGTACTAGTCAAGCTTCTATCCTTAGGTAGCAAAGACAAATGATTAGTTTTATAACAATGTAGACATGCTGTATGATTTGTGATATTATTTCTATTTTATATATAATTTACACACACATTTTGTTTTTGACACTGGAGCTTCACAAACTTTTCTTACATAAGGAAATTAGTGGTTTCAGATATACCTATACCCACTGAAATATACACACAATATATGCATGTTACAACACACTTTAAGATATTAACAAGTTTCTTAAGCTGTGTCTTCAATCATATGATTCATACATGCAAAAGACAGCCAGAAATAAGACTGAAGAAAGCTAAATATTGGCATGCTGCTGAAAAATATATCAGGAAAAGTATACAGAAGAATGATTATATCACAAAATTATATAAATTTTCTTCCACTAAATGGTCCAATGTTATGTATGTAAATATTTAAACCAAAATTAATTTATAAATACATTTTAAAAATAATTAGTAAACAAAACATGTAAACTTTTCTTATGATTTTATTTTTATATAATTTTATAGAAGGCATCAATACAAAATGAAGTAAAAAATGAAAATGTGTTTATAAATCCAGGGCTATGTGTCACTCACTATAGCAGCAAATGAAATTCTTTGTGTGAACTTGTGTATATATATGTGCATACACACACATTCTCTCTCTCTCTCATACACACACACACAAACACACACACACACACATACACACACACCCTATCTATGTTGCTAGATCACATTAGCCCCTCAGAGGATTCCATAACCTCTCAAAGAGGAAAATACACACACTAAAGTATTTCACTTTCAAAATAGAATAGGAGATTTTCACTGAGAGGGAGAAGAGAAATGAAGCTCAGTTGTGTTTGTGATAACCTCATCCCACCCACATGTCATAAGAAAGAAAAGAAAAAATTCCAAGAGAGATTTGATTTCAAAGAATAAATTGGTAAAGAGATCCTACTCACTGAGCAATTCCCGAAGTGCTCATGTGTGAGCAATGCGAACATTCTAAAAATACCACTTGGTGATATCTCACTCGCTCTGCAAAATCCTAAGCTAGAGAACAAAGTTTCATCCAAGTCACGCTATTAAGCATGGCCATTGTGCTTCCATTACGTCATAATTATAAATAGTCCTCAAGTCGTGCGGGTTAGTAGCCAAAATGCTATGAATATGAGCTTTTTCTCTTATTGAAATATAAAGAGGATGCTTAATTATTGATTTATTTTAAGGTTTCCAAAGGTGTCTTTAATATCAATGCTTTAACATGGTAACCATAACCAGCAATGGAGCCCACACTGGCATGTGAATTCTGATTGTCAGAAATGGATTAAGCCACCGGTATGGACCTCAGAACCTCTGCTACAAGAGGAGTTATTAAAGCAACTTAGACATAGTCCGTTGAACACAAAAGGTTTCATTAAGGAAGTTATACCAGTGTTCATTTGTATCAGAGAGGTGGAGATGATTACAATGGTTTTTATGCTTCCAGCTTTGTCTTATGCCAAGGGAAAGACTTACCAGGAAAACAGTTCAGCTAGAAGAATACTTTCCTAAGGGCATGCCTTATACCCTGACATTTTTCTCCTGAAACGGCCATTTAAGGAATAAGAACTTGGTTAGACTTCTATAACAAGTGTGTAGTTCGAGTCTTTGGTTAAGAAATGACCATTGATATTTAAATGCAGTTTCTATGATTTGTTAGATTCTTGTAATTACAGAAGAAGCAGCTTGATCACAGGACAGCCATGTAAGGTTCTCCTTTAAATTATGTATCAATAAATGCTGGTTGGGATGTGATAAACTGAAAGCCATTCTAGAAAGTTGTGTATAAATCTCTGGACTTTCCTGACAGGTGCCTTCGTGGCTCTGGAACTTCATTCAGACCAATTACTTTCTTGCGTGAGAAGATCTAAAGAACAGAATAAATCTCTTCAAGGCAGTAGCAGTGTAGAGCTCCAAAGCCTTGTTATTCTTAAGAAATGTGACTGTGTGCAGAAGGGGGAGCAGCAGGAGGGAGCTAGGATGATAAGCCCACATAAGCGGTGGTGAATGAAGTTAAAGATAAGCAACTGAAATTGGTTGGGGAAGTAACTGGAGCCAGCAGAAGGAAACAGAAAGATGGGCAGTGGGAAGTTAGATTAGAAAAGGTAGACACATTACCTCGGGGAGCTGGTTTGGAAACTATTGGAGAAGGCAATGGCCAGCCAGAGAGGAGATTGTAGAATTGGGATAAGAAACCAAAAAACAAGGATGGATAGACTATTTGTGAAGCAGGGTAACATTTCCCGAAGCCCTAGTGAGGCAGTCTGAAGCAGCAGGCAGAGGCTTTTACTGAAGCTTGCCCACTAGATGCGGTTGATGGAATTGGTACACAAGCCAATAGGAAATGCAGGCAGCTAAGTGAAGAAAGGCAGTTAGTTCTCTTCTTACACTTACAAACCATTTAGTCTCTTCTAATTCCGCTGCTGTGTGGGTTGGTACAGGTTATATCTGGAATGAGTCTAATATCTCACAGAACAAGGAGGCAGAAATCAGAAGTCAGTGGCCGAAGCTGCTTTGGGATACTACAAAGACAGAGTCTGTGGAGGCAATCAGTAAGGTGCGACCTTGAGATATATGCGGAAATCTCAACAGACTCCAGCATCCTTAGGTCCAGATCTGTTCTTAGGAACTGTTTGATGGACCTTCTAAAACTGCTTTAGATAAACAAGTATATTTGCATGATGCACGTGTGTACGTATAACATTTTAAACGCAGAAAAAGTCACACAGTTTTCTTTATGGCAATGCTTTGATAAGCCAGCTTTTAATAATGAATGCATCCTGCTACCAGTTTGCAGTGTTCATTGCATCTATCCATCCAAACCTCTACAGAGAAGTTTTATGAGCATCTCAAAGGCTAGGAACTTGCTAATAAGGAAAAAGTAAGCAAAAACAAAATAAAATAATCAACCGCAAGCCCATTCCAAATGAGTATGCTGAATTTTTTATAAAGCACCATTTCATATGCTGATCAATAATTGATTTACTTAATGAAAACAATGGGTGAATGGGAACAAAAATCAGAGTAATAGTGCATTTGTTATCAGGTTTTAATAATGGTAATTGCCCTTAATATCATATTTTAATATTCAATCAAATATCATTTTTCTCAATTCTTACCTAAAGAAAGGAGGATAATTTTATCATGGCCTTCTTCTGACCTTTGAGAGTGGTTGTGGGGATTCTAGTGACAGAGAGACAGGAACTCTCTTGGTAGCACTAAGGTAACTGGACAGGTATTGCTCAGCTTTCAGTAGGACACAATTGTTATTGCTGAGAGTACTAATAAATTTATGTTGCAATTAGAATAATTATTTTCTTTATTTTTCATGATAATTTACAGCTTAGTGTTTCAACACACACTTAGAAAGTGATTGAGGGGCGAGGATGAGAGAGAGCCTGGTGGGGTCGGGGAAGGATGCATGATGATCCATCCAGACAGCATGTCTCAGCATCTGCTGGGTTCAGAAGGCCTCTCTAGTTGCGCTAGATGTTACACTGACTTCCCCTTAAGAACAAAGCTCATTCCTGTGTTCAGGAAGGGCTCTCAACACTCTTAGCAAGTTACTTCAGCTAAACAAGGCCACCTTGCCTAAGCACCTAGTGCCAAAATAACAGTAGGTATCCAGGTGCAGCCCCCTCATGCGTACATGCTCAGGACATTCCAAGAGGTAGCCTGCTTCAGAATGTCCTGACAGGTAATACTAAGGGTTTGGAGGCAGCACTTGGAGACCATGTTATTTTCATGAACTCTTCGGTTTTCTTTCATTGCTTCTTGTTTCCCTCCATAGATGGTGATCCCATGAGCAGTTTCTAAATAAGCCTCTTGCTACATGATCTCTTTCTTTGAATCTGCTGTTCTGGAAAGTTAATCTATGAAGCTTATAAAAACACAGAGGGTGTATAATTTAGGCCCTGTCTCTTGCCATTCATTCACAATCAACTCACGTTTTACATGAGGCCACAATGAAATGAGCCTCAGAAAATAATTTGGTTCTCTTTTTCTTATGGACATCCCTCTACTCTGATATGCCACAGACACACAGACTATTTCAGGACCTTTGCTTGAGGGACATGCTTGGGTTGGGTGTTCTGGATACATCATGATAAACATGGAGGATACACTAAAGTAACTTAATTCGGAAAAATATCTAAAACCTCATGTAACCATTAATAATTGTCTAAAATATAAACATCATCCAACACTAAGCTAATTAATAAGTATGCATTTGAAAGCAGTCTTTCACGTTTCCCAAATTAGAAATGTAAAGAATGCGTTATTTTGTACACTTTCCCTCCAAAGAGCAATTATAATATTTTTTCTTCATTTATTGTCCACACCTCAACACTTTAATGAATTGGAGCTCAGGAAATGTTCATTTTCATAAAGAAACTCAGACCTTATTGTTTTCTTTTTTTTAAGTTACACTTTGAAAACTATCAGAAATACAAATGCACTTAACACAAGACTGACAAATGGTGGATGTCTTCTCTTACCTGGCAAGCCAGTGAATCTATCCTGCCAGTTAAGTGAATTAGATAGGATTACACAGAAATATACCTTTACTACTTACTTATTCAAAACAGATGAACTGATTTTAATGATAGCAATTAGAATTGAAAGGGAACATTCCAGAAACATTCAACTCACTAAGACATTTTACAGAAATATTAATTTCTAAAACTGAAAGACATCCCCCAACATTTCAAAGTCAAAACTAGAAAAATACATCTCAAGATCAGATTCTTATAGCTGCAAACTGGACTGGCAAATCTTCAGTTAAATGGCACAGGAAGATGTTTTCCCAGTCAGCAACTGTATATGAGGATGTCACAGGGGACGGCATCCCATCCCAGCTCGTCCCTGGGAAGGCAAGTGGAACTGCAGTGAATGAATGCCTGTGTCTGTCTGGTGAGATGGAGACAGCAGAGATTGGGAACAGAGGCAGATCACACGGCTGGGAAGGTGAGAGACACACTGTCAAGGCGCAGGAACAGGATGGAAGGAGGGAATTCTGATGGAAACGTTTCCCCTGCAGCAATTAAGCACAGGGTATCTTCTCCAACTTCAAACCCCTGTTCTCATCTCAGGAAATACTTCAAAATCACAGAAATACAGAAACCAGATACTCCAAATACGTAGTAGCCATAACTCAATTAAGTCACTGCAGTGTCTCTCTCTATATATAAAGGATTTAAAACTAAAAGGAGTAGATATAGACATGGAGAAAGAAAAGGTGGGAGGGGAAGAGATTCTCTGAATCTGTTCCTTTGCCCTTGACTAAGCATCGCCTTACAGTCTGATTTTGTGGTCTGAGTTACTTTGTGGTAAAAAGCCACCTCTCCTCTCTGCATATGTTGATTCTGTCAGGGAGGTCATGACCAGCTCTTCTGAGAGCTATTGATTCAATAAAAGGGAGGGCTCGTTACTTAGGAAGATTGTTCTGTATCTTGTTTGGGTGCCCTTACATAGAGCATTCAAATGTTACCCAATCCAGCCATTTTAAGGGTCCACCTCAACGACCTTACGATAGTCAGAGTTGTGAATACATCCCCACTGCTTAGAACATTTTACCATGTAAAGAAGTCTTTTATCCCTTCGACTTTCAGGATTCATCCCTCACTCAGCCACATATAACCCCTTGCTTCTGACTATGGATGTACCTATTCTAAACACTTCATATAAAGTGAATCATGAAAATGTTATTCTGGCTCCTGTTACTTATGTATGGCTTCCAAAGTTCATCTATGTGACAACAGCAGGCATTAGTACAGAATGCTATTCATGTTCATTGTGTGAATATATCATATCTATGAATATTTTTCATGTGATGCATTATTGCTACTTTTGGTTATTACAAAGATTGCTGCTATAAATATTGGCATATAATGCTTGGGGAGGGTGTGCTGTCACTTCTGTCAATGTATTCCTGTAAGTGGAGTTATTGGAACCTGTGCAAATTCTATGTTCAACCATTCTAGGAAATAAAGTATCCTACATTTTCCCACCCATTCCTTTATATCTAACCAATAATTATCTGAAACAATTATCTGACACATCTCATGTCTTCTAAAGGCTTCATTTTAGAGACCCACATTTGTACCCAGTGTCTGTTGAAAATGATGTTGTTTGTTCATGAATTAACACTGGGATCATTTAATAAGCAAAATCCACACATTAGATACCCCACAAACCTTTTTTATTTTTGATATAATATGCTACACAGTAGCAATGAAAATTAATTGCAAAATTTCCTGAAGCTACGTGTAGGCACATAAAGGTTTTCTATCAGGATACTCTGCATGTTATTTTACTGTTCTGGAACTTCACTGTAAAACATAACGCTGGGGTAACATCATTTCTGATAAAATATACAATGTTTTATGTTGGCTTAGCATTTTGAAGGTTACTAATAATTCTGGCCTGCACAATACATAGTCAACCCTTAGCCCTTTGCAAAAATGAGAAAGTTAATGTGTAAACAAGCTTAGCTACATTCTAATGTGTATTGCTAGCTGCAGAGCTGGTGGGACTTTACCCAAGACTCTAAAGTTCAAGAGTATGGCATGTTCCGTTATAACCAGTCTAGTGAAAAGAACTCTAAGTTATGTCTACTGCTACATATCTACTCATCTCTTCTTTCTACATTCCCCAGTACAACAGAGCACTCATAACTCAAACTGGAAACTCAGTGTACACTCATGCACACAGAAGGCCACATGCAGGACATTGTAAACACAGATAAGCACAAGGATGCTCACCTCATGTAGAGAACATATTCATATATATATATACACACACCTAATACATAAACACAAACCCTAGGTACATATTATATATACATTCACTTCACAAAACATACTCAAGAATATATTACCACAGAGGTATACAAATATGCATCTTACACATGCTCACCTCACAGACACACAAAACACATGTACACATACATACCACATGTACATAAAATATCATGCATATAATATATTCACATAGGAATAATGCATATGTCACGTGCATTGACAACATACATACACACAGACACACAGATACAGATACACACAAAGTATACTCCCCTGGATAGAAAAGTGGTCCATTTGTTCTTTCAGAAAGAGCCAGATTTTGTAGGGAGGAGTCACAAAATGCTGAGGCCCTGCCACCCTGCCTTTATACCCCCCCTTTCTAGTGGCATCTTGTTTGTTAGAAAGCATCTCTCAGGTCTGCGTGTGATGTGACTGTGCAGTGAGCGGTAGAGGGACCCCTTGACTTACACATAAATCATATGCAGGCTCTAGCAGGTTAGGAGGTGCTGAGCATCTAGTTATGATATAGTTGACAGCCATAAGAGAGTTGGCAGTGGTTCTTAAAGTCTTCAACTCTGCTGTCACTGGTAGGAGTGAAATCTGCCTGGCAGCTGTTCCAGGGTTCAAGAGCAAACACTCAACACAAAATACAAGTCACACTAAGAATTCAATAAAGAACACCTGTGACGATTATCGAACGTTTTTTCTCTCGCAACCACACATATACTTAAGAATATATTTACAAGGCTTTCTTTTTTAAAAAGAACAAATTATGAACAACTGCATTAAAGGTACACTACTTACTTCAGAAATGTTCCTATAAAGAACATTTTTCTGTCATCAATGACTTTTATCACTGTCTTTCCTACTATAATGGCTAAAATTGAAAAGTCTCTCAAAAAGAAAATTGCTGTGGGGCAATGCTCTTGCATAATGTAAAGATTTGTCACTCATACTGGTTTAATAAAACACTAATTGGCCAGTAGCCAGGCAGGAAGTATAGGTTGGGCAACCAGACTAAAAGAATTCTGGGAAGAGGAAAGGCAGAGAGAGTCAGTCACCAGTTAGATACAGAGGAAGCAAGATGAGAATGCCTCACTGAGACAAGGTACCAAGCCACTTGGTTAAACATGGACAAGAATTATGGGTTAATTTCAGATGTAAGAGCTAGTTAATAATAAGCCTGAGCTAACAGTCCAAACAGTTTATTATTAATATAAGCCTCTGTGTGTTTTTTGGGGACTGAACAGTTGTGGGACCGGGTGGAACAGAAACTTCCATCTATAGAAAATTTATCATAATTTTCAACCCAATTGCAAATTTGGGAAGTCAAATAACTCCATGCCAGTCCTGTGCTGCCACAAGTTGGTACCAACCTAAAATCACAGCTAGAGAGTATGCATTTTTCCTACCCTGAAGGTTTTCAGTGTTTGCTGACTCCAAGTTTCAGCAAATCTACACTGCTGGAAGACTCAGACTGACTTTCAAACATAACACAGGTTTCTTCACTCATTTCCTAAAACATTATGGTCATTGTGTATCTTTTCTGTGAAAGTTTACAGTCTCCATTTCTTATGTATATTGTCAGTACATACCATCTGTGTATTTAACCCTACAAAATGCACTGCTTATTTAAATTCATGAAGAGTATTGCTCAACCACAGAATCCTTTGCCTGCCTCACCTGCATGTTGTTAATAAGATAAGAATAGCAAATTATAAAATAAACACAAACACATACAAATTTTCTTCAGGCAAGAGTTGTAATTTAGTTTAGCAATACAAAGAAGGGTTTTTTATTTTTGGAGTTACAATCTTTAACAATCGGATTTTAATTAGCATTTTAAATACTCTTTGCAAATTGGTACAAAAGAAATCATCACAGTTATGAAAATATTTGAATTTATTTATTACATAAATTTTTCATTGGGTTCAAAACTCCTAAGCAATACTATAAGCATGTTTACAGGATTGAAATTATTTGCTAGGTTCCAGTTAGCATGCAATTTTAATAAACATTCTTAATTAAAATTATTATATTTAAAAATAATTGTTAAATATAGCTCACTATGCAATTATACTATGTCAGGCATAGTCACAATCAAGATTTTCAAATGTCATTTTTGAATTAAACACTTATAAACATCATAGAAAAAATGGTGTGATTCTCTTCACTATGCAGATTAAAAAACAATTTTAAACCCCTGAAATACCTGAGTATATTATTTACTAAAGTCTCTCATAAAAATATTATTAATCCTAAACTTATTTTAATATCCTAAGCTTTGAAATTCTACTCTATTCTGTTTTCTCAAGAATCTAAAATGGATGGCTGGATTTTAGAATAAGCAGCTTGGTCTGAGGGTGCTCAACTGACTGCAGTGGTAGATGAGTATAAATTATCATTGCCAAACACATTGTTTCATTGCATGGTTTAATCTATATGCAAACATATATATATATATGTAATATGCATATTTTAAGGAAAACAATGCAATTTAGATTTTTCAGAGATATTCACCTTCAAGTTCAATCAACATCCCAGAAAAGGAATGTTTTTAATCACAAAATAAAAGGATCTGTCTGTCTATCTATCTATCTATCTATCTATCTATCTATCTATCTATCT